>JAFFZH010014127.1:42665-57142 GCA_018420115.1 Euura saliciscinereae | reverse complement strand
AAAAAAATCGGGGAACAGCTGATGAAGTTGACAGGTATAATAATCTTCCATTTACTTCTTCCGGCGTTGGTAGTGGCTATTATTAAACAAATTTACGCGTCTTTTTACACGCCGCATTACCGCAAGCTCAGACGCACGACGTAATTGATGATAGGGTAAAAAATTTTTAGCAGGAAAATTTCATTCTTTTATAAAATAATTTTTGTTTTCCTTCCGTCATCGGTATTTATAGTCATTGTGATATACGCGGCAGTTAAACAAATCAACGATTAAACTGGCCAGAGGTTCACAACTGAACCGAGTCGAAACCCCAAAAAGTCTCATTTTTCATGCTTTAAAATTGTTCTCACACGATTTTAGCAACAATTTTTGTTTTCTTTTTGGTTCCGTTGATCACGGAATGAATTTTAGAGGTGAACCCATTCCAGATTTTCTTGTCTGAAAATTGGTCTCAAGAGATAGATCTTTGAAACGAACAGATAACTTTTTGATAAACTTATTTTTACTCGAGTTATTTTTTTTTCCCTGGAGATCTTCCCTGAAAATGAATCAAAAACCTTAAACTTGGACTCCAAAATGACTGAAAAACCCAAATTTCGGCCTCAAATGAATCAAGACCCCATATTTAACGTCAAAATGATTTTTTTTAATCCGAAGTCAGGCTTCAAATGACTCAAAAACCCCAATTCCGGCCTCGAATGACTCGAACATCCTAATTTCGGCCTCAAAATGACACAAGGACCCCATATTTAACCTCAAAATGACTCAAGGACCCCATATTTCGACGACAGTATGGAACAACGTGACATCTCAAATTGTGCCAGAAGAAGGTGACATCTCGAATTGTGCCAGAAGAACGTGCCATCTCAAATTGTGCCAGAAGAGCGTGACATTTCCTGTGTTCAAGCATAGGATATGTCACGTTATTCTGGCACAATTTGAGATGTCACGTTCTTCCACACTGCCGTCGATTTGAATATTTCAACGCTTTTTTATAAAGAAAATGACGAATATTTGACAAAATTTTTGCTGAGATTGAAAAGTTATCCGTTCATTTTGAGAAAGCATCTTTTCCGAACAGTCAGACTGTAAAAAAACTAGAATCGGTTTACCGGTTGAATTTATACGGCGCATCATGGGCGAAAAAAAAGGCACCATTTGTTCCTAAAATCGCATGAAAATGATTCCAAAGTAGGAAAAAACGAAAGCATATTATTCAACCCTGACGGCAAAAAGTCGTTTCTCGTTCCCTCAGAGTTTCAGAAACTCGACCTAATACGGACAAATAAATGCGAGGCCCTTCCAGAAATGGCATGTCTCTAGTTTATGGGGATGAAATATAAAACCTGGATTTTTCTTTGTCGAATCGTTTTCCGACGATACCGGTGCTCCTTTATCCTCGCGGGTTTATCCACGTATTTCCATAACTTTTTCATCTCACAACTCCTGTTGCTGTTGCGGGTCGGAATATCGCGTCGAACCTCTAACGCTAACGTACGTGGGAGATTAGGATGAGAAAACGATTCGAGATAAACGAAACTTTATTCACGGTACAAATCTGATAACGAATTTGAACTCAGAGAAACGTTGGATTTAACGTCTTCTCGTTTTTCAAAATCCCTCGACGATTCGCCGAATAATTCCTCGACCTCGAGTCTATCGGAGTCGGTTACGGCCTTCGCCGGAACTGCAGCGGAATCTTTGTTGCACTTATTTTTACGATTTCTACACACTCCGGCCGCGCAAGGACACGACTTTCCGCAACGCTTGCAATTATTGTTGGACCTTCGGATCTTGCGCATCTTTTTACACCCACGCGACTTCGCGCCACGTTTTCGTGAGCACATGTCTATAAGCGCTATCTCTTGGGAGGCTATTTCCTTCGATGCATCATCGGCTTCGGTGCAAATACTGTAATGCCCTTCGTCTCGTTTAAGGATTCCGCAAGCCAGACCACGCTTCAAAGACGTCCTGACCTGTGATTTTGAGACCATGAACAGCGGGTGAGAAAATTGCGTGGAAAAAGTTTGACATTTGCTAAATTGATTCGGTATTCGGAAATTGTAAGAAATCAACTCGCACCGCGGGGGAAGACGTAACGTGAAATTGAAAAATTTCAAAAGAAGTATTTCATGACGTGAATAGAATCTGAAATAAAAACTTTGTTTTTTTGTGCTGGAAAGTGAAAGAATGAAGACTTTAATTTTTAGTCGAAAAAACACCTTTTTTTTTTTAAATCGTTGGTAGGATTCAAACAAAAAAGCTCATTTTCAATTTTACTTTTGTTTCAACCACAGAGAGATTTTTGGATATCGCAGTAAAGGAAGTTTTTCGTTCATTCCTTCATTCTTCAACTTTTCATCAGAAAAGAAAGAATTTTAAAGTTTTCAAAATTTCAGGGTGTCAAAAAAAAAAAGAAGTATTTCATGACGTGAATAGAATCTGAAATAAAAACTAACCGCAAAGATAAAATCAAAGAATGAAGCCTTGACGAAAAAAGAGGTCTTTAAAAAGTCGTTGGTAGGATTCAAACAAAAAAGCTCACTTTCAACGTTGGAACTCGATTTTCGAGACGGTATATCGCTGTTCTTCTTCTTCTGATGGAAATATGATAAAATACGAAGCGAAAAAAAAATCACAACTCGACTAATTTTCGTAAATGATATTAAAAAATTGTTAGTTCTACTTTCTGCATCTGAAATGAAGCGTAGATGGTGAAAGAAAATATTGAGATGATTTTCCATGAATAATTTTATTTTTTTGCCAACCACCGAGAGACTTTTGGATATTGGAATAAAGGAAGTTTTCTTGGAAGAAATTGAAGCTTCTTTATTCTTGAACTTTTCATCCGAAAAGAAAGAATTTCGATTTTTTTTTGCCGCGTCTTTTTTCTCTTCGCACCTAGAATTTTGTAAATTTGTCCAAAATAGCCGCGGAACGTGATCAAGAATCAGGTGTAGATGGAAAAAATAAAAATAAAATTGAGATCAATAGCAGTTGAAAAGTTTTTCCATCTCTTCAACCGGAGTAGAAATAAAAATAAAAATACCATTCAAATTGAAGGAGAGAAAAAAATCATAGTTTCCAAGTTCAGCTGTTTGAAAATGCAGATATTTCAACAAGTGACGTATTTAAATTTACCCGATATACCATAGGGTGCTGGGAAAAAGTATCACAATGTATAAAAGCGATATTCGAGGAGCTTTATGTACTCTAAATTTCCAAAGATTGCATGGGACCTTTACGATCAGCGATAAAACAGCACAAGGTGATACACGCATGGACAGTTTTTACATTATATATTATATTCATGACGATATACAATGGGTGCAGCGAGAAGGTGCGATGTCGGAGTTTATGCCAAAAAATATTATCTCCTCTCTTTTATACCGCGGATATTCTACACTGCACACTGACACCTTTATGTTCCTGGCTTTAAGGGGTTGGACGATCCTCCCTGCCTCAAATTACAGAACAAAAAAAAATCGCAATTTTCAGATAACCATAAAGTCGAAGGAATCGGATGAAATTCCATATTCTTTGCCAACAGAAAGTTCACACTTTGAATATCTTCAGAAAGTATAATATAACAAATTGAAGAAGCTATTTCTGGCGACTGTATTGAAACTTGAGTGATCCACGTGAAAACAGGTTTTTGATCAATCCTAATCACCCGATTATCTGATAAGAGAATGAAAAATATACTCATAAAAACAATTCCCATGGATTGTTTGAATATTTAGAAGATGCAATCAAATAAATTTCTAGTTACAGTTACTATTCACAAATGGCATTAACTATTTTTTATAGTAGACCGAACTAAAATATAGTCACACTAATTTCATAGTTCTCAAAAATCATAATTATATGCTGAAATTATTTCAGTCTAGTCTCTCAGAGTCCCTGAGATGATAAAAGCCATGATTTGACAGGACCATTAAAATATCAAATCAAACTATATTTCAGAACTATAACTAGACATTTTTCTAAAAGATTGGCTATAATGTATGTACCATACAAATTTCCTCTGATTTTCAAAATTTAGAAAATAGAAGTGGAAAAAAACGAAAAAGAACCTTTCAATGATAATTTAATGTGTGAAAATCACCTAATCAAGGAATCGCGAGTCTAAATCGTAGATAATAGTTGTTTCGGAATATTTCGTTGCTGCGTATAACTATGTCGTCTGGAGCTGCAGCTGCAGCGTCTCAAATCTTCAATATTCTCTAATCAGTTTTGTGCCAAGTGTGAGCTAGATATGAAAAAACTTCAACATGATACTTCAAACTTTATGGTTCTGTGAAAGTTTCCCAATTTTTCGAGGGTGTCAAGGGTGGTCCGAGCCCTTCAAACCTCGACGTACCATGCATACTGATTTGGGACGAGGATCTGATCCCGTTTTCCATGCGCTAACCTGTTTCCTGATTGCGTTCTTGTCGAGTTTGTTAAATCTTGTGATGAAGTTGGATATATCACGCGACGTTGAGCCTCTGACTTGGCTCAAATTTTTGATAGCAGATATTGCCAAAGCTAGCGTTTCGGTTCCGGACGTTTTACCCATCGCGAAATCCAATTTCTGTCTGACAAATGGATTCTCGTTCCTCATCCACGCTTCTGGTCGGGAAGAGAGAGAGAAGGAAAAAATAACTATCGAAATACTTTGACAGGATCAATAAGACGACGTTAACTCCGGAATTTGCCATTTGCTTCAAATATTGGAAAAAGTTATAAAAATACGATGTTTTGTATTATATATTAATATATTATACTTACGTGAAGATAATACTCGGAGGGTTATCAATATCGCGTTTTGTGCCAATTTTAATTTCTCACGCTAAATTTGTAAAATTTGTAAAATTATTCTCGAAATTTGCTCGATCGTGACGGAAGGAAACAATCAACGATCTCGATACGACGGAATCCACAATAGCTGCAACTTCATTTTCATCTTAAAAAATCGTAAAATAATTCAGATTTACGAGGACACGCCGAAGGTCCTCGCAATGCGCTATTCTGGCTCCGACTAGCTCCTCCAGTGCCATAAACAATGATAAGGGAGGGATTTTCGTGGTCTCTACTTTCGAAATGGTCCGCAATTCCGCGAGGTCTTTGGAGTGACCAGCTGTGGGTCATATCGGGAAGAAAAATGAAGAAACTGTGTCGAAAGGTCGCGAGTGAACGATGCCGGTACGATATATATTCTACGCGTAAAATGATAACGAGAATTAGGCAGCTGTGAATAATTTTGAGCGTAAATTAAGCGAGACGCCATCCATGCAGGTACCAGCTGCTTTAATCGGGGCTATAAACCTGTCACAATCCAACAAAATTCTCCTAAGTCATGTTCGATAAGGCCTTTTTATACCGGTAAAATTATCTCAACGAATGTCACCTGCAACCCGTAACGTCGAACTACGTGGGATGAATTATTCATCGATTAAATTGTCCGGATAAAAAAGAGGTGTCCGATTCTTTCATGTATTTTTTTTTTACTCACTTATTTTCTATTTCTGGTAAAGAACGATCAATTTTATCGGTCACTGAGCCGAGAATATAAGATTCTGCAATTGAAAGATTTTTTATTAGAGTAAGTCGTAGCTGTTGCCGTCACGAAGGGAGTTCAGGTCGATGATTGAGACGCATAATTTCCTCGGAGACAAGTCGTCTGTCAAATGTCAAAATTCGTCTCGTCCTATCGGCGCGAAATATGATTTAATAAATGTGACGCCGTCAACGATATCTCATCTTCATAGAGGACGAAGATATCGAATAATTAATTATTTGCAGTGATTGAATAATTTGAAGGATTGCTGCATAAGTCAACGTAACTCAGTTTTTTCTTTTTAAATCACATCTTATACGATGCCCACTGATCATAAAACGTCAGGGAATTTATTGAAACTGTTTTTAGTGGCGACAGCATCAGGTTTATCATTTCTGACCATAGATATAATATACAGGAAGTCTAATGTGGCGAGTCAAATAGCCCAGATCAAAATTTGACTTACATCACAGACGGAAATGAGATGAAACAGATTCCGCGTCGGTGGTCTGACGTTTTATAGACAGAATAAAAAAATTTGTGAATTCTAGTTCTTTGGCGTACCAGATCGCCTCGATAACTTCAAACTCTTCGAGAAGCAATAAAAAAAAATGTCTGCGGAAGTAGGTGAATTTGCTGTAGAATCACGATACAGCTTCTATTTTTGGAAGGAATTTTTTTCGTCAACTGTAATCTGGCATAATGTATAATTTTTTGCACATTCTAAACACGCAGATCTGAAGGTTGATTGAAAATACTTATTAATTGACTATAATCCTCTGTGATATCATCCGTGTGGTAATAACGACAGATACAGTCACCAGAGTCAAAATAATTATTGGAGCATCAAAGAAGGATGAAAATATTCATTTGACATTCCGCTATACCTAATTAATTTTCGTATGTCTCTTGGTTGACACCATTCCTCACATTTACCTCCCTAATGACTTCCAGTACTTTTCTAGCGGTAAAGAGGTAGAACTAAAATGGCGTCTTGAGGGCGGAAAATTTGCCTCCGTCACGGTAAATTTTCCACGATTTGAATCACATCATGAAGAACCTGCGTTTACCTAAAAATCGTAGAAATCTTACATTCCGTGGAGGTTGGGTGAATCGACGAGACTGTAAAACGGAATTTAAATAACAGTCATTTCTAAATCGTGATGCAAATTGAGCCCATGCTGGTGTGATCTATGGGTATAACATAAATCCTGAGGTGTTCCCCGGTAATCCTACGGAAGACTGCCTAAAACGGAGTCACCAAATTCCTAATTTCCTTGGCTCAATGGAAGGGGGCTGATTTATATCTGGTTTCATAGAGCGAGGCATTTTTTTTCTTGCAGCTTCGACCTTTGACCCAACACATTAAGGATGTATCGGCCGTACAATCGCAACCAAAAATGATTCTCGTCGGCAAATTGAGTACTTTATGATAAGATAAAAATCGGAAAAAATCAACCATGATAAAGATGATAAGAGTATTCATTTTGAATAATAATAATGCCCGAAAGTTATCAATAAATTGTTTAAACAAAACATTGTTTAACAAATTCTCTGGGAACGTTATTTTTCTTTCATTTCAAATAAATTCCCTAATTTTTCTAAACACGAACGCATTTTTAAAGAATTTTGTCACTATTTTGAAATTTCCGTTTTCGGGAATTTGCAAAGGCTGTATTTACGAAACTATTTGTTCAACGCTCCGGAAACTTCGGAATTGTAATCTAAATCGTTTTCACAAAAACATATCCAAAATTCAGATTTTTCATTCCATTTTTCAAAATTTGGTAATTTTCGAGAAAGGAAATTTCATAATAGTGACAAAATTCTTAAGAAATTCATATGTGTTCAGAAAAATCAGGGCATTCATTTGAGATGAAAAAAAATAACGTTACCAGAAAATTTGTTAAACAATGTTTTGTCTAAACGATTTATTGATAACTTTTGGGCATTGTTATTATTCGAAGTTGATACTTTGATCGTCTTGGTTGTGGTTGATTTTTTTCCGATTTTTATCTTTAATCCCGAAGTAACCAACATTCTATGGTGGTTCCATCGAACAGAATATCATATTTTTTCAGACTTATTCGATTTCAAGACAATTAAAAGACCTTTTTTTCCCTTTCCTCGCTTTTTAACACAGTAAATTTTTTCTTGGATGACCTTTTTATTACGTTTTATTTCCAATAACGAAATTTATCATTTCTTATGTCTGATCATTTTTTCATCCTTGGCACGTATCAAGAATAATGAATGAGCTTTCGCGTTTGAATCCCTCAAAAATGATCCCAAAATAACAGAATTTGATTGAACCTGATTTTTTCTCGTATTTTACCCAAGATAATTTCGCTGCTATTTTTACACGGTGAATAATCGCTTCGAAGACGATTAATTCGTACCGAATATGGGGTATAAAAAGTTATGGAAAAAAGTATTGACGAGGAGGAAGCACTCTGCAAGTTTTCCCTCGACGGTTTATCGCAACGTCTAACGCAATCGTCGGGGTAAAAGAGTCGTAAGGGGTGATAATAACTCGCGTGATAAGTATTTCCTCATATTCATAGGATCATTGCTTTTTTACTACTTCGTGTGTCACCAGAATTATAACACGAGTCTCACGCCGGGAGAATAACAAGCTCGAACCTTGAGGATAATGACAATCGCGAATAGGCTAAGGCCTCGTTAAGCCAACGGCTAATCGAGTCGTTTAATCTGTGAAGCGAGGAGAAGAAACGAGATACGAATCGCGAGAGAAAAATATGATTTTGTACTCTAGAGGTTATCTGAATTTTCCGGAAGGAAGATCCTCCCGATATATATATTCGTAATATCCCAATGAACAGACTGAAAAGTTTTCTCAATGCTTGAACCGTTTTTTCCCGGATTTTTTGTCCAGCTGGTGATATTCCACGTGGCTAGTGGACCCTTCGTCGAGGAATTCTGGCAATGCGTAACCCACGGTTTTTACACGGAACCTTGGCAGGAGCAGCTCTACACGACCCTCAGTCTGATCTTCATGTTTTTACTACCCCTGGTGATACTGACAGTCACCTACGTGTCGACGGTTGTGACGATCGCTCGTAAGTAAGCAGTATATTTGAAATTTATGATAAAAAAATTGTCCTCGTGGTGTCAGAAAGTCAGAAAATTCGAATAACGGTCAAAGAAGTCGTGGAAAAGTCAGAAAATCGAGGAATCATCGTTCAAGGGATTTTATGATGATACAAATCAAGACGGAATAAAGGATCCCCAGCGATCTTTTTTTTGTCCTCCTCGCGCGAAATTTTTTATCAATGGAAATAGTAGCAAAAACTGATTCGTTCGAATTTGAGTCAGGGAAAAATGATAATTTGGTCAGGAAAATTGTCGTTGAATATTTGGTAATGAATGATTCGCATGGCAGTAGACAATCGGTGCATCTTATCATTGCCAACGGTTTCGGAAGCTTTCATCCGAAGTTATAATCTATTCTCACGCCCCTTTGTCCAAGTTAGTTAGTCATCCATTCAACAATCATACAATAGATTTGAGATACTTGACACAGTACCAAAGACCCCCGGTTGCGAGCACTTTATGCGGTCAGAGTTAATGGCTTATAATGGGTCTTAATCACTGGAAACAATTGGAAAGCTTCTTGGTTTTCTTCTCAAAAGTTGAGCGACCATTTTGATAATCATGGGGAATATATATATTTTTTTTTGTAATAGAAAAAATGGTGTGTATTGAATGAAATTTTGTTTTCATCATCATTTTTGATGACGCTACAGCCTGTGATTTAGTGGCGTTCTCTTTATTTGATAATTACAGGTAGTGAACGTCTATTCAAAACTGAACTTGCCAACAGTAACACGAATCATGTATCCGGGGACGTTAATCGAAGGCGTTTAATGCATCGTGCGAAGACAAAGTCGCTGAGGATCAGCGTTGTGATCGTTGCAGTTTTCGTTATCTGGTGGACGCCGTACTACACGATGATGATTATATTCATGTTCCTCAATCCCGACAAACACGTGAGTATATTGAAAAAAGATGACGAAAATAAAATTCCTCTTGAAAAGATCAACGAGGAACCCAGTGGCCCGATTTTCCCCCCTTTAATCCCTCTGTAAAATCTGTTGATTAAAGGAGGGTAAAACTCTCGGATTTAAGGCTTAGGTTCAGGTTTTACAGCGAAACGGGAAGAAGATCAGAATTAGTTGTTAATTTTTTTCTGAATAAATTTTTGAAAACTAAGCTCATCGACAAATATTGAAGATTGTAGGAGTTATTAATTTTCATACCTTCAGTTGTAAAGTAGAATAACTCCTACAATTTTAAATATTTTATTTGTTTTCGAACGAATTTGGTCACCATTCTGACTTCTGAGGCTTATTCGCGTTGGGATTCCGCGATTCGCCTCTAAAAAATCAATCGTGGCAGATTTTTCATACCCCACTTTTCACACCGTACGGAAATTCGTCGAAATTCAAATCTAGTTTTCCCGCCTTTGGGTGTAAGACATGTTTTTTGGAACGCGAAACAGCATTCAGAAAAAAAATAGCAAGCTGCATTTCATAGTTTCCCATCGAAATATCGATATTTTGTGACAACCTTTGCACTTGATGCTAGTGAATATCTGCAGCTTTGGGGTAAAAATGGTACTGGCCTACCTCGTCATTTTTTATTTCACACATATTCAAATAAATAATTGGATTTTCGTTTGTTCTTTTTTCAATTTTTCATCATTTATCATTTTGGTGATAACAACATTTCACCTCTTTTTTTAATCGATTCTACCTATTTTTAACTCTGTATTTTATCTATACCATCAAATATACATACATGCAAAATATACTACCTACTTTGTGTGAGCACAAAGCGAGTCCTGATTATATCTGTAAACGCGAAATTGGCACATGCTTTTTTATTAACTACTAGTCGTGCTACTAGTTTAACGAGGTAGCGTTAAATTGATAGGTTGCTTTTCTCTTTAACCAATGAGAAACTAGCCTCGTTCAGGAAATAGGAGGGAAGGGTTGAAGCGAATGAATTGATGGGATTTCGCCTTCGTTTTATGGATGCAGTTGTCAGACTGTTGCAACGTTGCTGAGTCTTGCAGAAACCGATTACCCCGAGTTAAACGTACCTATCAGTCACGGTTGTTTTTATAACAATTTTTATCATCCTCGTAACAGGTGAGCAAAGACCTACAAAACGCTATATTTTTCTTCGGGATGAGCAACAGCCTCGTTAATCCTCTGATATACGGAGCTTTTCACCTCTGGCCCAGACGCCGAAGGCGTCAAGGAAGTAACTACAGGTAAGAGACCAAATATTGACTCGTATTTTCTATTGACGTTATCAGAAATCGAATATATTTCATTGTACGACAAATTTTTGGTCTGAAAATAGAAAATCGCGTTTGGAAATCCGAAAAAGTCCCTTTTTAAAAGTCTTCGAAGGCTTTTAATTTGAAATAAAATTGAGATTGCAGGATTTTTTTTAATCAATAATCAATAATTTATGAAAAATTGGTCAAAAGTGGAATATTTTAGTGCAGATTTGTGATATATGAGCAGAAAAATTGGTTTACAAAAATTGCAAAAATTAAAAAGAACGTTTTTTTTTTAGTTTCAAGTGCGATTTTCTTCTAAAACTTGAAGTCATTGAATATTTTCATCTTCAGATTCGTAATCAGCGCGAAACTTACTAAATTCAAATTTCGGAGTGTCAATTGAAATGTGAACTAAAAATTGCCAAAAAATATCCGAAACAGGCAAATTTTTTTTATTTTCACGAAACGAATTCTGATCAGATAAACTGAATAAAATTAATCTTGTTCAGGGACGGTTCGACCATGCAGCACCGTAGCACAGCTACAAATGCGAGTTACACGCTCGCTCCCAGGGGAGGAAGCGCCCGACTGGTCAGACAAACAACGAGAAATTCGAACCTCGCCTTAAATTTGAACCGAAGTTCGCAGATTCCCGACGAAACGTTGCTTATGCACCTTCTTCAAGACGAATCGTCGAAAAATAACAACGAGAAGTCGAAAAACGACGGACAGTCTCGAGTTATCCTCAGGTACAACGTTAACGGTGATAACAAAGTTATCGGTGATAATCACGTATGATTTACATTTTTTCCTATAAATCAAATTGACCTATATAAAAAAAAAAGTTCGGTCACATTTGAACAGGGAAAAATAATGGGACACACTTTGAACATTCTATAAAAAGTAGCAATCTTTGATTTAAAAAAAATAAAATCATCGAACTATCAACGATCAAAATATGCGCTTTTTCACTGAAGAAGAATCGTAATGTTTTTTTTTATCATTTTAAAAAGTTTTTCATTCAATTTGTGGATGATACTTCAAAAATGAGTAAAAAACATTCGCTTAAAAAAAAGCACTCGGCGGCAATGATTCATGTATGTTTAGCCAGAAAATCGGTCACGTATCAGTTTTAACCCAGTTTCACAACGAAGGGTTGAATACCAGAATGAGGATGTCTGGTCGGGATAATATTGCTAATTTTACATCGATGAGTCATCGTCTCTGTCCGAATAAGTAATTACTATCATAAAAGATTGTAAATCGATATTCGAATAATTATAGCTTCAATGCACGTTGATTACAACGTGTGTGGTTAATTGGGGGGACACGCAACTGAAATTGTTGCGTAAGATGTTTCTCAGTAAGACTATTAATAAGCACCTATAACTCCTTTTTTTGAGGTCCTAAAAAGTAACGAAATATGAATTTAAACAAATAAAAAAATGACGTATGTTGGTTCTTGAAAAAAATTGACGACCCTGGAAGTTTTTAAATCCTCTTTTTTTGGTCTTTGGCCCAAAAACGAACAGTTTGAGTACCTAACATCAGTTGCATGTCATGACCCAATGATCATTCTGTTATAGTTCGATATAAATCGCCTCTAATTTATAATCATTTAGTTTCTCATCGCTATACATAGTTTTGAGATCTTTTTATACGTATAATATTTGTACATAATATATAACATATGTGTAGATCGAATATTTAATTCACTTACCGTACTTTGACTCAGACATTTTCGCAGTTAGCTGGATAATTGATAAGATAAAATTTCGATAATTGTTAATCACATGCATTTCCTGATGTATTTATATATCAATCAGGAATGTTCAAGGATGTAATGAAATCTGTACACATAACGAACATTTTGTACGCATTCGTTACACGAAAATTGAATGAAAAAAAAAATCTTGAATAATTCTAAGAGAGATTCTAAGATTCTATTTCTAATTATTCTAAGAGAAAAACGAATCTCACGGTGAAACTTGAATCTTTATATTCATATCGTAGACTAGATCACGTGGGGAAAATGATCACAGCGATCAATTTTTTATCCTGTCCAATATTCCCCGAGAGTTAATATAGTTAATTAATTTCTCAAGCTAATATTTATCGAACTAAAGATACTCAGATATTTCCAAAATTGTTGATGTACATTTACTGTAATAGTTGTAATTGTGTAATAATAATTTCTAAGCGTAAATAGCGATAAATTGAATGTATCTACCTCATCTGTATGGCTATACATGAGAATGTGTGTATGTGTGTGCATATTTTTAAGAAGATCAAAAAAAAAAAACCAACAAGACAAGAAAAAAAGGACCTTGTAAAATTAAATCGTTCAATAAATCCTTGAAACCGACCATAAAAAAAATCTACATACGTGTCGTGTGTGTAGCAGTGTTCAAATTAGCCTGTGTCTGCAGGGGATGGTATCCCGAACGTCCGCTGATTCTGACTCTGTTAGAATTTTGGGAATGTCTCCAAGATTCTGACCTCGAACTACGTTTATTTCCAAGGGTGTTTGACTGGCCCAATAGCAACGTTATCAATTTATCCAACGCCGCAAGATCTTCGGTCATACTTCCGTTATTTGGTATACCGGAAGTCCTCAAACCGGCAGCGGTTCCGCTGTACGAACCCAGCTTTTGAGAGACCTGGACAAGAGAAGAGAAAAAAAAAGGAGTTCGGAGGGTCAAAAGACCCGGAGAATTTGAAGATTGATCACCTCTTCCGGAGCGTATTGTCCGTAACTGAACCGCTGTACGTTTCTGAAAGTTTTATCGTCCATCGCTTCTTGGACAGCTTCGTTCAGAGCGTGTTCCAAAGATCGTTGTTTATTGGGACTGAATCCGTCGTAGTAGCTGAGAAAAAAAAACATGAAAAAACGAGGATTAAAGAGACTGGATGATCTCCGAGTCGCGGATCCCACCTGGAATTCATCGACGAGTAATTGTTTGTGTCCCGTGAGTTGTTTTCGCCTCTTACGAGTCGGATATCGTGTTCCCAAAACCTCCGCAATTCAGGTGTTGAAGTGTAAGGAGCAGCCACTTCTTTTATCTGACAATTATCGTCATGTTATAAAACCGATCTGAATACATCAGCGTGATTATTAGCGTTATTAAATCACCGGAGCTATTTACCTTCAGCACTATAATTGCGGTGATAAATATGCATATTACGTTAACGAATGTTAAACAGGCGCTTATTATTCCGTTGCAGAAGAATTCAAGGGGGAGATAATCCGTGTAGACGTAAGCGTAAGATGAATTCAGATCGGAATAAGATTCTCCTTTTATATGCGGTATCTTTACCGGCTTGTAGATCAACCAGATGCATCCCAGAGCCCAAAAAAGACCCTGACAAAAATTTAAAAAACACCTCAAATCTCGATTTTTATGTAAATTTTGTCGATCGTCTAGGAACGACTCGAAGCAGAATATAAAAAAACTGCTAAGATAGTTTCTTTGGGACAGTGAAATTAACATGTGCACCAAATTTTAGCCCAAAATATCAAAAATTGCACAAGTTATTCAATTTCGTAAAATTTTGATTCTGAGGTCGATCATTAATTCAAGTTTGATTCAGAAAAAAAGCTCGATATAAAAAATCTGTTCA
>JAFFZH010014127.1:2577-42655 GCA_018420115.1 Euura saliciscinereae | reverse complement strand
TAACAACTCCCACAATTTTTTTTTATTCAAGTTTGATTCAGAAAAAAGTCAGGATATAAAAAATCTGTTCAGAACAGTAAACTCAATGTTTCCTCAAAATTTCGTCCCAAGAGATAGAGAATTGTAAAAGTTTTCCGGCTTTTCATTGAAAGCTACAATAATTAACAACTCCAAGAATTTTTAAAATTTTTAATTAACCATTTTTGGTGTGTGAAGAGCAGGTGAAAGTGTATTAGGAATTTTTTTCTTTACTATTTCCTCTTGTAATTTATTCAATGACAGATACTCACGCAGTTTACAACCGGTGGTAACAACGAAGCTGAAATAGCGACACCGATCAAGGGACCGTTACTGCCCTGGAGAAGGGCTACTGCGACACCTGTCCCCGATGGCAGTGCCCACAGTACTCCCATCCATAGGGATCTATAGTTTCCTCTGGGGTGGATTCAAAGAGACACAGAAGCAAAAATTAGCCAACGAATTCGTGGTCAGTGATACGAAAAATCTATGAGATACAATTTTTCATAGGAATTGGAAAGCTTGCAGAATTTTCGGAAGAAAATTGCAGATCGGCCATTCCGAATCCCTCGAATTTGCCCTCAAGTTTGCAAATCTGACGGTAGATCAATTTTTTGTTCAAATCCGTTGATCAGTTCTCAAAATATCGTCATTTTTATACAATTTCTTATGAATTTTGTCATTCAAATAATTGAAAAAGTACTGAACCGATCAAAGCCGGAATCTAATCAGTTCTAAGTATAGAAATACAGTGTCCGTTGAGACCAAAATATCTAAAATCCGGTTTCTCATTCTCTCGATATCGGGGTATACAAAAAAAAAAATTGATCTTATACCCAGACACACACACACACACTGACGTCAATCTGAAAATGATTCCCTAGACCTAAAAACGTAGATATCTAGTAAAAACTGAGTTTTCAATCTTTCGAGTCATGACCACGACTTCCTTTTTTCTCTGATGAACAGAGAAACGGGAAATTAATCGGAAATTGTATCCGAAAAAGAAACCCCTGCAGTGTCTCGACAGACTTTTTTTTTCATTCAATCTTCAGTTTAGAGAAAGTTGTATCGATATGAACCTGCTCTTCATCTCCTCGGTTGGCCAGTCTCCATAGCCCCAGGGCATCTCCGTGGTTCCGAGTACGAGTCCGAATATGAATCCGTATACTATGGACACCAGTATCCCAAGGAGGAGACTTTTGAGGCCGATTATCTGAAGGTGTCTATCGGCTATGATCGTACCAAATGTCAACGACATCACGGGACCCTGATACCAAGTTTTGAATGATAAAGAAAAAACCATGCATTTTTTCTCTAATTAAATTATGGTAATCAGCGATTATCACCATCAAAGGGGAGACCAGCATCGCTGCCACGACATTGGTGGCGCTGTTTTCGACCAGTCCAAGACCGGCGAGACAACTGGATGAGATAAATATTATCGATATAAGTTCTTAGAGATGTTTTTACCTCATAATTTAATTTACGTTTATAAACTTACTCGGCGGTCAGAACTAGAAGTATATAATCGAAAGTTAGATCACCGCCGCTTTGGACACCGTCGACAACCTGTTGCACCGTTAGCTTCGATCGTATGGACTCTACGAAATTTTTCCAGGCGTTTTTATCCTCGAAATATTCTCTGAAGAAGATCGGAATTCGTTTGAACAAACATTTGTGCGATTATAGTTTTTTGTCTGACAATGAAATTATACTTGCTTGGTCACTTCTTTGGTAGCCAATAAATTTCCCATTCCGTTATAAGTGCACTGGGTCGGTATAACGCTGGAAACAACGACAACAACAACAACAGCATTTAATTACGAATATTAATCGTTTCAATCTCGCTGTTGGATTAGTTTTATCGATTTTACCTCACGATCGAATTCATCTTCACTCCGATACCGAGTTCGGTCAACGAGTGGAGACAATTTTCACAAGGATCTCCTGACGGGATGGGGAAAATCACCTTCGAGGGGTTGGAAACATTGTTATAAAACTAGAATTTCATGAATACATCGTTTTTATCAATTTGAAACTGTTTTAGAACTCATTTTTTTTATGAGTGTATTTTTGAAAATTTATTCAGCAAGAATTGTCTAGGATTCCCTGCTTTTTCCATTTGAAAATTTCAACTTTTTCACAAATTTTTGGACCTAATTTACTCAAGAAACACAATTTTTGAATGCGAATTCTTTATAACTTGAACAACGAAACTTTTTTTTAAATTTTTAATTCAAAGTGGGATATTTTTGGCTCTAATTTTTCGATGAAGACTCAAACTGGGAAACAAATCTTGAATCGACAAAATTAAGGAGCCTTGGTTTAATTGAAATGGGAAAATGATCGAATTTGACCAATTTTCAAACACATTTCGGATATTTTTGAAAATTCTACAAGCTGTAAGTGAGCAATTGGAAAATTCCAGGCTAAAAAATGTAAAAAAAATCCTTTTTTCTTTATTTCAAAAACGTTTTCAAACTGATTTTTCTGAAAAATGAGTGTCTGATATTTTTGAAGCTCTAATAAATTCACCTCGTAGTAGAGATTCCCTTTATCTTTGCACCACACGACGTGCTCGACTTTGAGTCGTTTCAAAAGTTCATCCAAAACCTGGAAGAATTTTTCTTTCGGTTCATTTTCGGTTCCAGATTCTAGTCAATATATCTGATATTCTATTTTACTTTACCGTCTCCATGGAAATAAAGTCTGACATTTTCCGCTGATCGTCTAGCTTTGATTTATTGACCACCAAAGGATCTCTCGGATGTCTTTTGTGCCTCATATCCAGATCGAGTTTCGGATGAATGACTGCACTGTTGGGTTGTTTCGAATTCGCTATTTTACCACGCTCAATCGGGACTCCGAATATGAGCTCATGCTCGTAATTCGAAGTTGGGATACAAACGAGAAATACGACGCCCCTGGTCATGATCTGGGATACAAGATGGGACGAGGAACTGAAATCTGGGACAAAAACTTTCTGTTTATATAACGCACTGGAGAGTTATTAAATTAGGATAAATTAGCGTTCTATTTATTGTTCATTACGGCTCGGCTAATTATATTAGCCGGTATATACACAATATTAAATATTGCTCAATATAGCAAACGATTCGGTTTATTCCCTTTTTTTCAGATTCCATTTCATTAGATTTTCCAAACAATGAAAATGAGCCCAATTCAATTTTCTTCATTCAAAAATAGATTACAGCAAAGAATTTTGAATTGGACTCTCATTAATCGTCGTTAATGAACGAGAAATTATTTTTTGAGGAAAGAGAAAAAAACCTTCAGGACCGAGAATTTACAAAGTCTTATAATTAAGACAGTTAGACTTAGTCTACTTCATGATCTTCGTATTATATTGATCTAAGAGAATCACTGGAATGTGTTTTAGTATATATGACTTTGGCATATTCGAGTACTTAACAAACTCCTCCAAGAAATTCAACCCTGTTATACATTCTTCTTCCAATACCTGAGCGTTCTTCGTACTGTAAAGAAAATTTCGACAGTATAAAGTAATTTTTTTATCGAAACCCACAAAGAAAGAATAAAAGAGTAAAAAAAAAAATACTTCGAAACTCGTAATTGAGTTTTAAAGTTTGTTTCAACAGTCTCACAATGTAGGATGATGAGTATATATATATATATATGTAAAAAAAAGTTATTCAAGCTAAGAAAATTGATACACATACTTTATGATAATTCCAGGCTCTCCAGGTTTTTTTTTTAAGCCGTTTACGAATGAATGGTAATGGAGTTAATTCTCAGTAATAAAGCTTTAACAATTTTCTTTCGCGTATTTCAAAAGACTTTTTGTGGCTCGACTCGGCTCGTGTCGAAGGAGATAAAAATTTCTCAATTTTTTTTTTTTTTAGTCGTCTCATTATTTTTAACGAGGATAATTTCCATGATTTATTCCGATAAGAAATACGATTCTTGTATAAATTTATTTGCTGTTATTGAATAATTAATTGATGATGATAATCAACCAGATATTAATAACAAGTCGAGGTTTTTTTTACTAGACAGATGAAAAAAAAAAACAACGTGTTCCATAAAATCCATTTAAATTTTACTAGTTACGATTTTGCATTAATTTTTCATTCACTGAAAACTTTTATTTTACTAAATTTATAGAAAGAAAATTGTAATCTAAAAAATTCGCAGAAGATTAACGCGATTTCGGATTTTGTTTAATCCCATCAAATTTTACCTTGACTTGAAAATCAATATCGTTATTTCAATTTTTGTGCTCAGTGCTAAATGTGGGCAAAAATGCTACGTAAATTGAAATAAAATTCTTTATCGAATGAAAATTACTGAAAAATTAGGTGTCGAGTTGAGAAAAGCAAAATATTACCCATCGCTGATGTCGAAGGAGAGAATGTATTGGCACAGATGCGAGACATAGTCCTCCTTGGTCGAGGGACTGCACTGATTCAGTATCGTTTGAATCCCTATCACAAGAACCACGGCGTCGACGGGATCCTGAGGTTTCTTGCTCAACAGACTGGCTGCAAGAAAAAAAGGGGAATGAGAACGTAATTTGAATTTTGGAAACTATTCTGGTTACATTTCAACAATTTTTCGTCCCACTCCCTGGATTATCTTACCGAGTTTTTTTGAGTAACATATCTTCTGCAATTGCGATATAGTGAACAAGAAGATCATGATCTCGATGTTGTTGGCCTTCGTTGCGTTCACGTATCGTTTTTCGTAGGGTTCGTTCATTCCTGCCCAGTTCAGTCGAGTGCTCAAATTACGAAGAAGCTCTTTTCGATCGGGGTCCGAACGATCGACCATCTTCGGAGCGCATATCTCTGCGAGAATTGCACTGCAATATGAAAAACCGGGTGAATGAGCGATCGAAAGCGTGCGGAGCAACGGTGAAACGTACTTGTTAAAAGTTTGAAGCGCGCTCTCGACTTGTTTCGCGTTAAATTTACACGCGATATTCAATTCGTAGGCAATTTTTTTACGCAGCATTTGCAAATGCCCAATTTTTAGCACCCAGTCCAGGATCGAGGGCCAAGTTTTCGCGCAGCGGGACGAAATCGCTGCGTAATGTTTTCCTGCTTGAATAACGAGACAAAAAATCATGTTAAAATAACAGAATAACTGTAACTTGTACCGATTATTGCCTCACCTTTGGATAAATCCCTGATTTCGTTGACGCTGTTGAACTCGCCGAACACATCGGTCCAGGTTTTATCCTGAAACCTTTCCAAGTAGTTGATAAACTTCTCGATCTCACTCAAAGTCAGGAAGGAAATGAGCTTGTCGAGTCCCGTCAGACCCGGAGTTCCCATCGCCTTGAGGATGACGGAGAATATCTTGTGGTTCAAGACTTCTGTCTGGGTCTTCAAGTCGTACCAGGCAATAGCGTGCTCTATGTAGACCGTAGACCTGAAAGAATTCGATTCATTTTCCCCCAGTTCCTCTGGTTTAGAGAATAGAATATCTTAATTCTACCCACTTTGGATCCGTGACTCTGAGCAACTCCCTGACAATTCTTCCCATGAAATTCGTTGACCCGGAATCATTCGACATGATTATCTTGTTCTTCTGTAAATTTCTTCGACCCGGAACCCAGATCAATCCTTTACATTCCTGCTCGACGGCGTCGTTTATTATGAAAGTTATCTGCGAATGGATAAAACGAGGTAATTTTATTGTTTCTATCGCTTCATCCAAATTTAGCCAGACCCACCTCCTCTTGCCATATCTTTAGACTGTTTATATTAATGTAATCTTGAATGTATTGGAAGGATCTGCGGTAGCCGTCTATCACGACTGCGAGGTCCTCGAGTTTTTTCAGCAATTCGCTCGTCTATGATAAAATAAAGATTAGGAGAATTAAAAAGTGCGATTTACAGGGAGATTCATACAAGAATTACTTTTACAAGGATTTAGTCCAGGGTGTCTACTCGAGTTGCAACAGAATTCATAAAAAATCCTACTCTCCGTCACCTTGGCCTTTGGGTCGAACGTGAGTCCGGTGTGCAAAGCCAGTGTTATTTTCTCAACGAGTTCCTGCCTTATCCCATCTTCGAGTAGCTGGTGAGAATCGACGCGTAGAACGCCCAAGGAAACGCTCTTCAGGGCGAGGACTCCTTCGGTGAAGACCGAAACCGTATACGTGAGCTTGGCTACCTTGAAGAGTGGGAAATTATCAGGAAAAACTGAACAAATTGTCGAAGAATGCGTACTTTGAGTCTGTCGTCCAGCTGGGCATACTCCCTGAGCTTGTCTTTGCTCAGTCTAAGGGGTATTTCTTTGAGATTGTTCGTCTCTAGAGATACGATCTGTGCCAAAAGTCCAAAAACCGTTTCTGGTATCACTTGGAGTACTCGTCTGGCAAAGGCTTCTAATTCCCTGCTGTAATATTGGGATACGGAGGACAAATCTGAGCTGTGGGCCTGATTTATCCTCAGCAGCGGCGTCTCGAGAGCTGAAGCCATCTGGGAGGGTGTAAAAATTGGTTTTAATCAACTGACAGTGAAAATAAGAAAACAGTTCCTTATACTCAGAAGCGAAGCTCTCCGATCACCTTGGAGAACAGCGGCTTCAACTTTATCACCATCGGAGGATCCTTCTTGATGCAGTCTTGCATTATGGCGATGAATGATTCCATGATGTTCCAGGCGTAGCTGCAGTCTGTGACTATGTTCAACGCGATCATAACGTCCTCCGTTATGCTACCGGTCCTCAGCATGCTCTGAAGAATTTCTCTGGTGTCTGCGAGATACTGGGAAATGTGGAGATTGTGTTCGAGCTGATGAAACTCTGCAAAAACGACGCTGAGATTTAGTTTGACGATCTGTAGAGTTTGAATTTATCGCACGTTTCCAAACTTTGTCAATTCACACAGTATTCCAAAAGGCTTTGTCACCTTTTATGTTAGATCGGAATCAATTTTTCAGAAATATTCAGTCTTTTCTCAAAAATTTCTTAAGGATTACAGATTTTTTCTCTCAGTCGACACCGACTAATTGAAATAATCTAAATTCAGAACAAAATCAAGTCTGAAATATGAGATTCAAGTTACAATCTGAAGGATTTCGATCAAATTCCACGGTTTTAGAGTCAATTTCGTTTCTTCTGGTCTCCAAACTTGTTCATTTTAGTTAATATCACGTTAATTCTACAGTTAAATTAGTCTTTGTAGCCCCAAAGACGGTCGTCGGCTTGGAAACGAAAATCGTTCGATCCCAGAGTCTGTAAACTCGCCTTGAACTTCTTCCAGAGCTTGAAAAAGCTGGACTATCTTCCTTCCCTCGTCTTGTTGAAGAGAATCAACGTGTTTTCCAATCTCCTTGAACCACACCCTCAGACATTCGTTCTTTTCCACACCGTCGAGGGGTCGATTCCCACTGAATACTTCAGCCAGGTCAGATATTCGCTCTACGCAAATATCCTTGTACCTCGTCCACTTCGTTTCTTTGTCCGTCAGCAACTGTTGAACATATTGCAAGATCAATTTCTAGCTCAATGTTCAAACATCCTCTTCGTCCGCACCTGTTTGTACATTTGCTTCACGTCCTGCTCCAGACGCGCGGTGCTGAGGAGCAAACTGAGGCAGTCTATAGCCGAGTATTTAGCCTCCTGTACCACGAGCTGCCGAGTGCTTCTCGACCTCTTGGTTCCTTCGACGAGAATACTAGGGGTCGAAGTGTGCAGGAGAATCCAATGCAGAGTAACGTTACAGTCGCGGACTAGCTTGACCGTGTTTCCGACGGCGTTTTCCTCTATCCTTTTGGACACTTGTAGTTCCTGCGTGTCGATTATTTGCTTCTAAAAATCAGTTTAGAACATTGATTAATCAGTTCCGGCGGTTATCGTGCCGGGTATAGAGCAACAGTTCCTACTTTCAACTTCTGCCCATACTTCAGAGCCGTTTGCTTCACGTTCGAAGTCTCGAAAGTATTGCTCAACGCGTTTTTTGCCGCTTTGTAAGGCTCCCACCAGTCCCACAGGTTCAGAACCAGCCCCATGTAGATACTTATCACCCAGTTATCGGGAAAGAATCTATCCACGACTTCTCGCATTATCGAAGTCTGAGATTGGAGCGTCGACGGACTGAAGGCCAGCGCTACGACGAGCATCGCCGCTTGATTGGCCAACGCCATACTCCGATGCTCTGGATACGGAAAGGCCGAACTCTGGTTGTATATCTCGTCAGATCGAAGTCGGCTGATCACCAGGTCGACCAGAAGCGTGTTGAGCGGGATTCGCCTGGAAAATAAATGATCACGAATATAAAAAATGAGCTAATCGCAGATTTCATAACTCGATACTTGAAATAGACGATGAAAACCCGGTTTTTATGATTGTTTTACTTAAAATATCCCTCGGGATAATTCGCAGGTCGTTTAGTCGGGGCGGCGCTGAACCCGGTGGACCTCAGCAGGACACAGACATCGTCTACTCTGGTGGTAGAGGAGTGTAGAACGTTGTATCGGTAGTAGGAAACGAGTAGTTTCTCTCTCAGAGGTCCTTCGAAGTGCAGATCAACCAGGAGGAGCATCACTCCGTACAAATAAACGGCTTCGCACTGTGTAAGATAGAGAAGATTAACGAGATATTGATGAAGCATCGGCCAATGAGTCGGAGTTTCATTCTCCGATGTTACCATCAACTGCTTTCCTTCCTCGCTCAGCATTATCGTCTCTATAGATTGCTGGATGTAGATTCCCTCCTCCAATTCATCTACGAACGAGTTTAGATCCGTTACGAACTTGTGAACGGACTCGAAAGCGAGATAAAATCTGGTGAGTATGTCGGAGAAAGTTTCTCGTAGCTCCTCGTCCAATTCCTGTAGCGTCTGAAATTCGTGTCCAACAGCGAGTTGTTAGAAACTTTAAGGATGACCATAAAAATTGAGGAAAAGACAAATTTCCTTCGTTCAAACGAACCGATTCATTTTCTATCTTGTGTTCGTAAGCGTCGGCAGCTTTGAAGTACGAAAAGTCGATTATTATCTGGTTGTAGCGCTGATCTGCCTGCCTGTAAAAACAATAATATTCATTTCATCCTTTACGTGGAATTTTTAGATAGAATAAATCAAGAAATTATACATAATAGAATCATTTTCAATGCGTTGGGTTTCGATTCGTAGAAAAACACTGAAGGTAAATAATAAAAAAAAAAAGATATTTCAATAAAAAATAAGTTTGTGATTTTTGTGTATAGATTTAAATTCAGATATTAATTCTGTAAGAAATTCATGCTCAGTGGGTGTGTGTGAGATGTGGAATATAACCTAACCTGAAAATCGGCGGAACGTAGTCTTTGAGTCTCATCAATTCGGCGATGATAGCATTTCCGCGAGAAACGAGCTGCAGAATGTTCTGTCCACAACCGTTATTTAGGGCTAGAAAATCCCCCATATTTTCCGTTGTATTCGTTAACTAGATTCGGAAATAGTCACTTATCAGTCTCATAGTACTGTCAATTCTCAACGTCAACGTCAAACGGTCAAAACTCTATTTAGAATGAGATGAGATAATCACACGGAGCCGGGAGCTGAGACGATTTTCAAAATGGCGGTTGCGTGACTTGACTACGGTCGATGTAACATCGCCGCCATTCTGTGTTACCGACCGCAGGGCGGAGACTGCAGAGAAACAAACGAAGGTGTCGGGAACAACTGAACGCTAGGCTAGGCGCTAGTCTTTTGTTAGTGCCAACGGTTTTTTTCCCGCCGGCGGGACGAAAAGTTGAGAATCTTCGATAGTTTGTGATTTTTTCTGACTAGTGATTATTCAGTCTAAAATTGTGATAATTACGGAAGGGATAAGAAACTAACAGGCGAATTGAGAGAGTAAGTAATGCATGTTTTCATCTTTGATCTTATTGTTAGTTGAAACAATCGACAGTCTGATCGATTGGGTCCGAATTATTCAGCGACCGAACAAAAGAACATCGCGGTTTGGACAATATAAACCATTAAAAAATATGATGGAAACGGATTTTAGTTTCGGAATCGAGTCACGCGAAGTGTAAAAAGAAAATATTCAAGATAATTTTGATACATTTGGTACGCTTACGATTAGATATATGATCGCGAAAGGTAGTGGGGGCGTGAGGAAGAATCTCTCGTATCAAGTCCCATAATCCACTGCGCCGCGGCCGAGTCCCATAATCCCCTGCGCCAAGTCCCGTAACCCCCTGCGTCAAGTCGGTTATGAGCGTGCCGCGTCACTTATTTCCACTGATATCAAAGCCTACGCGTAACAGAAGCAAAAAAGAAGATGATAGCGGTCTTCCGCCTGAAATTCTGAGCACTGAGATCCCAAAATATCTTTGTTTCACGCAATAATAACGACAAAATCGTTGTTTCGAACTAAAATGATAATTTTTCGCCGTCAACAGTCGTCGCGGCCATTACTATTTTATAGTTAGGAGCAAGGATTTTGTTGTTATTGTTGCGTGAAACAAAGATATTTTGGGAACTCGGTGTTCAGAATTTCGGGCGGAAGACCGATATCACCTTCTTTTTCGCGTAGGCTTTGATTTTTGTGACGACCGACTACTTCCCGTGGTCCTAGTTCGTTCTGGCAATGAGTAGGTTTGCGATTATTCCGCGTATATAGGTCAGTGTTATTCCTCCCGCTTTTTTTCTACCAACTCTGAGATCATTCAGCCTTCGAAATATGAAAATATGCTCTCACAGGTATGTGAATAACCAAAAATCAAGAAGACAACAACGGGAAGAGTGCAGACGGTGAGTGATTGTATTTTGTAATACTTAATAATTCGTAAAACGTAGAAATTTCTACCACAGAGTGATAAACAAATAATATCGACATTATTATGATGCTTATTATTATCGTTATCACTATTATCTGCGTTCTTGCGATCCCCCAACAATCCTATAGCAAAAAAAAAAAAAAACAATACAAAATTACGCGATCTTTGATCCCTTTGTACCATATATTACTAATCCGATCGCCAATCAAGTGGCATCGAATCTCTTCTCTGTATCGTGGAAACAAATTCAAGTCTTTTTATTCGTGGGGGCTAGAAGGAAGATTCATACGTCTCAATGCTGCCCCACTTTATTTTAAAAATCTGTATACAACAAACGGTTACAAATATCTATGGGCCGTGGGGCCAAAAAAGCTGTGTTTCAATTGTTACGTAACAAAACTTCAGGCCCCCTCCCCCCAAATCGTGTTACGTAATATGTTGACGACCCCTCGATACTTCCGAGTGGTACAGAGGTTGAATACATGTTGCGTTCGAAAAGGCGGCGGATCGCATCTCGGCTTTTACTACTGAAAAGTGATTTTATCGACGGTATAATCGTAGTCGGTAAAGCAGATTTGCCCGAGTGTTTGTTACCGACCGTCGGTAGATTTGCGCGATCGTCTAGAACCCCGGAGTGTCTCGATGACGCCATCTGTCAAATTCGAAACAAATGCGAAATTGTGTAGTGTGTATCGTAAAGCACGCGTTTTATTGGACATAACCTCGAAAAAGAGGAGAAGAATGGAATAGGAGGGATTCGTGAGGAATACAATTTGAAAATGTCACGTCAAACTGCCCACGAAATTGACTCGAAACCCAGGACTAATGACATAAAAATACAGGAGGATGTTACCTTCTATCAAATGGGTATATCCCCGAATGTCTTGGACGGATTGACTAATACCGGCTTCCAAAGACCGTCGCCGATACAATTGAAGGCTATACCGCTCGGACGGTGTGGATTCGGTAATTAATTCAAAATATCATACCTCAATGCTTTATGATTATTGAATCAATCATTAACTCGTTCCTCATCAGTACTGTTTCTCTCCTAATTGAATTTCGATAAAGAGGCTAAACTTTTTTTTCTAATTTTATTGCTTCGAGTCTAAAAAAGAAACGAATTATTGAAAAAAAGAAATATAAATCATTCACGACTTTGTGATTAAATTCTTTATACACTTTTTATCACAGATCTGATAGTGCGAGCAAAATCTGGTACCGGTAAAACGGCGGTATTCGCTATTATTGCTCTGGAGATGCTCGATCTACAGGTAAAAGGTGTTCAGGTATTGATTCTAGCACCTACCAGGGAAATAGCTCTGCAGGTATCAGGAGTTATCGCTTCTATTGGTTCGGAATTGAAAGGTAATCATTTTTCGATACCCAAAATGGGTAATTCTTTATTCTTTCTTTGAATATTTTATCCCCAAAGTCTTCAGAAGGAACGATTCAATCGATCGTCTAAATTCACAGGATTGAAGGTAGAATCCTTCGTCGGCGGATTATCCATCGAAGATGATAGAAAAAGGGTGAATAATTGCCACGTGGCCGTTGGAGCACCTGGGAGAGTAAAACACCTGATAGATAAAGGAATATTGAAAGTTAACAACGTCAGATTATTCGTATTAGACGAAGCGGACAAACTGATGGAAACGAGCTTCCAGAAAGACATAAAGTTAGTCTATCTCAAGCTTTAAACCCTGAAGCTTCAAACTCTCAATTATAATCGCTTCCAAATAGAGGAAGAAATTCTTTGGTTCTGTATTCTGTGTTGAAACTAAGTAATGAATCGATGTAATTAATTTTCAGCTACATATTTTCGAAGCTGCCGGTTAACAAGCAGGTGATATCGTCCAGCGCGACTTATCCCGGGGATCTGGAGACTCTTCTTGAGAGATATATGCGCTCTCCGGTTCTCACTTCTCCCAATAACGATGGCCCGGTTCTTATCGGACTCAGACAGTTCGTAGCCGTGGTTCAATATCATCCGAACGCTATGAGACAGGTCGTTATTATAAAAAGCGGAGAAGAAGGGCCTAACCGGAGTTCCATGTTAAATGTGCTTTAGACTCACCATGCGCCTAATTTAAGCGCTTCGCAAAAAACTAGGTTCTCCCAAATTCCTCACTAATTACGCTTGGATCCTAAGAAAACGTAATTTTTAATTTTTCCATTCCGAAAAATCTAAAAAAAAATTCCACATCGGACAGACATTGATTCGCACGTAACAGAATTTTTTCAGATTTTTTTGTGGTGAAAGCAACCTGTTAAAAATTTTTGAAGGTGTAAATTGTCGATTCGAAGAGTGACTAAATTCTTTTTTTTTACAGTATTAAGCATCCATCTGTGCTTGATTTTCTGTAATTTTTTAGAAAGTGATTTTTGCAATCTTTTATCATGGAAAAATCAAACTTAATCATCCGGACTGCATATTTTCGTGATTCTATGACATTCCGATACAATCACAAATACTTGTTTATTGGCTAAACCAGTAAACGTTTTAGTCTTACTGGACCGGAGGTAGAAATTTGGGGGAACCTAGTTTTTAACGAAGCGCTTCAATTTGGCGCACGGTGAGTCCAAATCCCCCAAAAATTGGACGTATTTGCCTATTTTGTTACAGGTTCAGATCAAGATAGAAGAGCTCGCGAAGATATTTTCTAAAATCGCGTTCAAGCAGGGAATCGTATTCTCAAATTATCAGTCCAGGTAATTTGGATCCGAGGAAATCGAAGAAAATTCGTAATTCGTGTTTATTGAATCGAAAAATTTGTTTTCCAGAGCTCAATCCGTCTGCAGTAAACTAAACTCGATGGGATTGTCGTCTATATACATAGTCGGTAACCAGATGATGCAGAAACGAATCGAAGGTTTTAAAAAACTGAAGGATTTCAAGTGCAGAATAATGGTCACAACGGACTTGACCGCGAGAGGGATAGACGCCGAGAATGTTAATCTCGTGATCAACTTGGACGTCCCGCTGGACGGCGCTACCTATCTGCACAGAATCGGTAGAGCCGGAAGGTACGGTTCCCACGGAGTCGTGGTCACCGTCGTCTCGAGCAACGAATTAGAGAACTTTAGGGAACTGATGGCTTCCGTCGGTGGCAAAGGATTCTCTGTCCTCAAACTGCCGGCCGATTATCCTCAGGATATTTGGAGCGAAGACGAATCGAAGTTTGAGAAAATATTTGCTCAGACTCAACAAGATTCGGAGGAAACTGAAAAGATCGATGAAAATGTATTAGAGTCTCGGAACGGGGCTCCAATTATCGTTAAAAGATCAATTGTCGAAGAAGCTGAACCAGGAGCGAAAGAGAATCGAGAAATTTGCATTGCGGCATCCAGCAGCCTTCGATCTGCATCGAAGCACAAAGAATCGTCGATCAAGTTGGATTCTCTGTTCGAAAAGGAAGATAATTCGGTTCGCAAAGAGAATATCACGAGGAAAAATCAGCCGAAGCAAAATTCTTCCAACTTGCATAAATTCACGATGAAAAAGCGGACGGGAAAAGCTTCGGTGTTGCAAGAAATGAACAAGAACGTGATATTTGAGTTGAATTTGGACGATTTGTCGGACGAGGAGGACTGCGCAGTGGCGCAAGGAGTTATCGCCAAATACACAGAGGCTGGACCGCGTAAAAGAGACTCTATCTCAATCATGGAAATCGGAAATGAGACACAGGGTCCTAAAACCCTGGAGAAATGGGATAAACTGAAGAAACACGAGACCGAAAACGGACTCAAAGTGCTTGAGGACAGTCTTCAACAATTGTCCGACATTCCTAACGGCGAAAAACTACTCGAAGTCTTGAAAGACTTGAAGAATATAATCCTCGAATCGAATACCAAAGAGAATTCAGAATTCTTGACGATAAAAGAAGTGACGAAATGGAAGGAGCGAATCGGCTTTGAAATCGACTGGCTCAAACGAGCTGCGAACGCTCCTGATTACTGCGTAACGGAGACCTGGCGTCGGCTGGTATTCGGAGAACAATATTCGTCGATGATTAGATTCTTAGAAATTCAGAAAACCGCGATTCTGTGTATTTACCCAGAGATCAGAACGGAAGCTGACGACTTTCCGCCCGTGCGGATAGAAATATTTCGTCAAGTCGACGAGTTTAGTAGAACGAATCGAATCGTTAGGGACAAACTGGAATCTTATCTTCCGTATCCGGCGAATGTCGACGGAAATCTGCCTACTCTGGTCTTTGCTGAGTCTGAAATCGAAAATTACAAAGCGTCGGTGAAGTACCTGAAAAAATCCGACAATCAGCTGTGCGATATTTTCAAGAAAATCAAATCCTTGACTGCATTTATGAACGAGGCGGAAAAATACGATCTAGAATTCAGACGTTTGATTCGTGGGAGGATGTCCTACTCCAAACTCGCTTCTTTCGTCAGAGAACAACGGCTAACGAAAGACAAGCTCCTGGTTGAACTTGGAGCGGAGAAGGCGAAGCGATTCGTTTCGGAGCGCAAAGAATTTTCGAGGTATTCCTCAGAGATGCTAAAATCGTATTTTCGGGATCCTTCTCATCTACCAGAAGCAGAAATCGATCTGAACCGATCGGAGTCGTCCGAGGACTCGGAGTCCGCCGACGAAGACAAAAACGACGGCGATGAGCCAACAAAAGACCTCAACTTCGAGCTCAGAAAGAACCTCTTCTACATGGTGAGCCGAGAGTACCTGGAATCCCTCAGGGCGCTTCGCCTCCTGGAAATTGGGGCAGAGATCTTCGCCACGAACGAAGCGGAGTTCTTCAAGCTGATAGATTCTTACTCACGAATCGAATTGGCCAGGATTTCGGGGGAGGATTCTCCTCAAAATATGAAACTACCGAAGATCTGGCTGCGTGCGGAGACTCTAGAGGCCGAGGTTTCGTCTACCGACGGACAAAGACAGTTTAGAGATATCCTCGGGTACTTGAAGCACATGGATCCGATGAAACTGTGCGGTCTGAGGTTCGACAGGATTCTGAGTCTGATTTCGGGTTCAGATTCATCGGAGACTGCCGAGACCGTTTTGACGAGAGTTGCCAACAACTGCGAGGTCATTACCTACGACGATTTCATATCAGCTTTCGATACGAAAGAGGGAGAGGTTCAAGCAGAATTATCCGAACGATTAAGATCAAGGAAAATAGATTCTAGGGGGTTCCTTGAGTTCCTGCGGAACGGAGAATCAATCTCGGATGAAAGAGTCGCGTCTTGTTCGAACGGTTTTGAACAATCGAACAGCGATTCTCCTGGCAGCGAGGACTCAGACTCGTCGGAAAGCAGTTCTACAATTTCGTCTGTAGAATCTGAGGTTCTGGAAGAAAACACGAAATCGTTCTCCAAGTCAAAATTCGTGCCTATTCAGACGAACAATTACGCCTATCGGGACGATATCGTAGAATTAACGAGGACTGCGGTACGTCGAAGTCCAGAATTTGCCAACGTTGAATCAGAATATGATGAGCCTGAAGAGAATGAAGCAATCGACGTAACGGAAGATCTTGATAAATGGTTCGCCGAGCTCAGGTCAAAAACCAATCAAATACATATGGAAGAGTATCAGAGGGGAATGATGAAGTACTACGTGAATAATTGGTAGAGGATGCGAGTCGCAGGATACTAGTAAAATATACTTTTCCTATTGTGATATCTCATTATTCGTACAAGTATAAAAAAAGCTGAAGTTCGTTTTTTATTGTTAAGTAATTCCTAATAAATGAAACAACCAATCGATCGATCACCTTTAATTTTCTATCAATTTCCTAACGATTTTCAAATTTTCCTTCATATTGATATTGATTTTTAAATCTGACCCTCAGAAATAAATTTCAGTAATTTCGATTAAATTTTTATCTTCTTTTTAACAAAATTTTTGTTAATCTTGAATAACTTTTGAACTAAAAAAGAATTCATTAAACCGTTCGTTTTCAATCGATTTTGGTTTTGAAATCTGACCCACATAAATGAATTTTAGGAATTTCGATTCGATTTGATTATTATTATTTTTTTTTTTTGTTTTTACAAAATTTTGTCCATCTTTGATTAATTTCGAACTAAGAAAGAATTCATTGAACCGTTCGATTTTTATATCGATCAATCCTATAAATTTTCTCTCTATTTCCTAACAATTTTTAAAAACTTTTTTCAATTTCTCCTAGAAATCGATTTTGATTTTGAAATCTGACCTTCGAAAATAAATTTAATTAATTTCGATTCGATTTTTGTCTCTTTTGTAACAAAATTTTGTCCATTTCCAATTAATTTCAAACTGAACAAAAAAATTCTCTAGACCATTCGAAATTGAATAGAATATTGATTTAACGATAAGAAGTTCGGATTTATGAAACATTTCGAAAAATCATTGATATTCAATTGTGGATTTTGCTATTTGAATATTCGTCCCGCGGTCTGACGTGGATACGGGGTAGCGTCCAGTGTTTGCTCGCCGGTGTTGAATTTCAACGGTTCTTTTTTTTTTAATCCCACAATTTGAATGAGAATTAAAAAGCAAAAATAAACCCGCCCGGTTTCTTTTTATCGCATAGAATCATTGCCTGTGTAGGAAGGTAGAAAAGGGCCCAACCAGAACCAGTCCTTGATCCTTGAATAACGTCTTAACATAAGAACCGCTCAGTATACGCGTAATCGCGATTTTGAGGGAGCGCGCCGCGGTCCTCAGTCGATGACGGTGGTCAAAACCACGTGTATGCGCGTCGTGAGTGGGATTCGCGTGGTTTCGCGGTCGCGTTTTGTGTGATGCATCGGCTCTCCGCATAAACTTCCAGTGTGTTTACATATCGATATAAGAAATTTACCGGCAAAGACCGACTGTCACAGTGATAAATAACCATTTTTCAATACCCGATAAACTCTACCTCGTATTTTACACCCGTTGCGAAATATGTCTCGCAAATATTTCAAAGAAATTCCCATATACATCGTGGAAAATCATGACGAGGTGAGTTGACGCGACCGGACTGTACCTCCTTCCATTCTCCCACTGTTTACAATCTCGCCTCGTTTACCACAGGACACGCGACTAGTCAGGTTGGGATTCATTTTCTAACCAAAGTTGGGGAAAAAATTGTTAGAATAATCGATAAAACAAACTGTGAATCTTTTTTACGGGGATAAAAAGAGAAAATAATTAGTAGAGCTATGTCCGAACCGTGGATTAATTAATTTGTTCAATGTCGGTAAAACAGATCGTTGCAGAAAATTTATCGACTATAAAAAGCGCGGGAATATTTGAAAGAGTGATAAGTCATGATCACTTTTGATAATTGTTTACAGATATTGCCGTTCGTTTATCGTTGCTTGGGATCGAAGCATCTTCCATTCGAGGGAAACACTTTTATCCATCTCGATTCTCATCCCGATATGTTGATACCGAAGGATATGCAAGCGGACGTTGTTTGGGACAAGAATAAGCTGTTTGAGTGAGTTTCATCTTTATATATATACATCTGACTTGATTAATTGTCGCTATTATTATTTAATTAATGAAAATCATTCAATCTCTCATGATGGTATTTGTCGCATTTCGATCGGTACACGATATTCTCACTCAACGGGCTTCTCTAACTTGGGTAGGTTAGGTTTTCTCTTACCGACAGCGTTTTACTCCGCTCAGTTGTCGGTAACTTTACACAAGTCGTTTGAAGTTCATCGATTATCGTTAAACCACCAAATGGCGCGAGTTGCTCTTTCCTCATTGAATAAAAAACTAAACAAGACTTCGTCAAAAAAAAAAAAAAAAATATATGAAACAGATTTTTTTAAACAGAAAAACACTGATTCTTCTCATTTTTGCAAAGAAAATAAAAAGTGGGACAAATTTTTTTCTTTCTAAATTCTTATTACCGAAACAAAAATGTGGATTATAATTTTTGAGCTTGTTGGGATATTATCAGATCGGACGTGGGTTTTTATAAAATAATGTGTATGTACACATATTTAGATATTTTGTTAAGACTCTGCAGTGACGGTGATTTATGTACCGACGAGTGAAGTATTCGTGCCAAATGCCTACAATTATGCAACACAACGTTCTCATCACGCATACCGATATTATAACGATTAGGATAATTGGCGTGCGCGCCAGTTGCGAAAGTTGGGAAAAATAGGTTATATATACCGAGAGAAAGAGAGAGATAGAGATAAATATGTGTAACGATCATCGCATGTTGTTGCAGTTCCGTCAATTAGTTATTATTCAATGATAAATTACTGATTTCTTTTTCATCTTTTTCGGATTTTCTCTACTTCCTTATATACGAAATAATTACCCGACCACATCTACCTCGTTATATAATAATAAATAATGACTAATAAACTCTCGGTGAAATAAGGAGTCAAATTTCACTTATTCAAATCGCCACTTTAAATGAGTACATTTTTTTTTTCAATTTCTACAGGTGAGAAAACGCGAAACTATAGAATAAAAATGTGAATAAATGAAAAACGAAAAAATTATATGAAAAAGATCAAAAGCCTAATTGGAATTGATTGCGCTGCCATTTAAGGTGAGCCGTGTGAGTGGTGGAGTAATGCCGAGGACGAAGGACGCAGGATACGTACGTAACGTAACTGCAATCACTTAAATGGCTCGCGGATTACGTTCCTTGCAAGTCGTTAAAATATGGCAACGGCCATAAGCGTGGTGATCTTTGACTCCCGCACTGCACATCAACGCGGCTTTGTATTTCTCTACCGTCATTAAGGGGCTACATGCACCTTCAAATGTAGAAAAAGTCGAAACTGACAAAAGTCATTTTTCGAGGGGTGAATCACAAGCGAAAATGTGTACACCATATCTCCTTTATCTCAATATCTCCCAATATCTCCCAATATCTCCCAATATCTCCCAATATCTCCCACGATATCTCCTGATATAATTTTCAATATATCTCCAAAAATTTCCCGATATCTCCCAATATCTCCCAACATTTCCCAATATCTCCCAACATTTCCCAATATCTCCCAACATTTCCCAATATCTCCCACGATATCTCCTGATATAATTTTCAATATATCTCCAAAAATTTCCCAATATCTCCCAATATCTCCTAATATCTCCCAATATCTTCCAACATTTTCTATTCTCTGTACACCAGATCTCCCTTGTGATTCACCCCTCGTCATTTTTCATATTTTAGAATGTTTTTCACACGATTTCGGGAACACTTTTTTGTGTCCACGATGTACCAAATAAAATTTATCGGTCGTTCGATTCAAGTTTTTCTGGTTTCAAACTATTCAGTAAAGAGGCCTTCTTAAAATGAACACAGAAATCCTTGGTCCGATCAAAATTGTACCAGATATTCATCATTTTGTAGAATAAAATAGCGTTTTTCTGTTTTCATACTTTACTTTTCACGATAACTCGAGTAAAAATGAAGTTATGAAAAAGTTATCTGCTCATATCGAAAAAGACTCTTCACTGAACGGTTTGATACCAGAAAAACTAAGATCGGTCGACCGGTAGATTTTATTCCGCGCATCATAGTCAGAAAAAAATTCTTTCTAAAATTATGTGAAAACGATTCAAAAGTATTAAAAATTACTTTCGGTGGTTTTGACATTTTTGAGATTTTCCCCCCTTAAACTGTATTTTTTCTTCATCCTCTCAGCCCCCAATTAATTCGATCGTTATCGATGAATTTTTCCCGCTCATGGTTTTCCCTTTTGATCGCAGCGAAATCAGTATTGAGAATTGGATGCTTCCGGCGGCGTATGCGGGTCACCTGAAACACCTGATCTGGGTGAAGCCGCCCTGGGCGACGCAGATGCAGGACGGAGTCTCAACTTTCTTAATCGGAAAGCACAAGGACACAGGATGTATAAGGTAGGGTCTGAATACGTGCTAATATGTGCTACGTTGGTTGAGGAAACCTTCCGCATGAATAACGATCATATATTCGATTCGCAAAGCGCGAGTATAATTTCGTTGTTTAACTTGTTTTATTTTCTCTTTTATTTTCTTCGTATCACGTTACGACATCGAGTTCAAACTTTTGTACCAACCGAGACCCTCGATTCTACCAAAGCTCACGGCAATTTTCCCCCGTAGTTTGCGGTATGAATCAAATGATAGCCATCGAGAATTATTCGTATATGGATCTCGACAATTTGACTGTTACGTTAAATTGCGAGACGGGATCACCTGCCCTCGAACATATCCGCGACGATGCTTGTCTTTATGTTTCGCTCATACATATCGCATTCGCACGAAGAGCGAATCGCGTGTCTGAACACAGAGTACAGAATGTTTTGTACTTCTTATTTTATTTTCAAGATCAAGATTCATACTTGAATAATAAATGCGACAAGTTACACCGTGACTTTTAGAAAACTGAGGAAAATAAATGTTGTACACTGTTAAAAATATCTTATAGTATAAACAGGAATGAAATTTATTAATTCTGGTGGAAACTCATTTTTAAATGATATTATCATGAATTTTCATATCATATGAGTATTCAGCCGAATTTTCGAAACATTCTGTATATGAAATTTAGTATAATCTTGGCTATGATATGATATTTCAGAATGATTTTGAATTTTCAAAACTGTTGTATGAATATTGAAATAATGAAAAATTTGAATTTTACTATCCAAAAAGGATATCAGCATGGTGGCCACGGTCAGGGAAAACCGGGAAATGTCAGGGAAAACAAAAATTGGTCAGAGAAAAAGTAAAAGAAATTGCTAACGTGTCGTAAATGATTCAGCAAGGAAATTAAAAAAATTTCATATAATTGGTCCCAACGTTGTTGGATTTCCTAATCAATTTGCATCGAAATGAAATCCAGAGTCGGGGGTCCTTGTTATCTTGTAGCACTGATTAAGACGATATTAGAATTTCGGTCAGGGAAAATTGATCAACCAGTCATGAAAAGTCAGGGAATTTTTTCCCCGAAAAAAAGTGGCCACCATGATATATGTTAATTGCTTCATATAAATTTTTATGAAACTTGATACAGAAATTTCTAACTGTACATAGGCACATTGAGCAGGCCTCTATCATAAGTAAAAACGCATCTCTTCCCCACCGTCGCGGCATGCATTCTAAACGATATAAATTCTTATGGTACCGGGTCGCTTCTCTGCTGCTCGAATCGCAACGATTGTCATATATAATGCGGTGAAAGCTCTATGCGGCAGTTTACTCTATGCACTTGATATATTTTCATTCATGTACGAATTGTAAAACTGCATCAAGACTGCATGGAATTTATTTCCCACTGATTCATTTCCTTTTGTTTCAATACGTGCGACACTGACAAGATAGCTTCGAGTCTTCCGGTTGAATAATTATTCAAATTCATTTGCCTGCAGTGGAGCGTTGCGTAGTTTAACACTTCATCGAAGTATGCATGTGCATGTAAAATTGTCGCGGTGCTGATACCCAGCCAATCAGTAGCTCGAAACTTCCCCTTGATTTACATCGCGATATCCAATCACATCTACGTCGTGTATACACAGAGATCGGAGATAAGCGGATGCAGCTTATAATACGCTCTTTTCGAGTGGGAAGATCGAAGGTGCGACTGATATTACTGAGAAGTGGGAAGATTGTACTTGGCTGAAACGTGCAGCAGGATCAGGCCAATTTTAGTGATTCAACTGAGAAATGAGAGCTCTTAATATTTTGTTATTATACGCACACTTTACTTGTTAACGTTACGACTTTTGATTTTTTTTGTCGTTTTCGACTGGTCGATCGTTACGTTCGGTAGCGGTAAAGTTGCAGCCTTGCAAGGTAATCGAGCCGATAAATCTAATCGGTTTAAAAGTAGTTGTTGCTCGGTGCAGTGCGTAACCCACTCACCCGCGACGTACGCAATACTGATTTACATATTTATTTGTCGTTCGAATTTAATTGAATCTCAAAGGATTTTCATCCGATCGTCTAAAAATCAATTTTTCCTGAGTACCTAATTAAGAAAGTTTGTTCGACAAAAGTAGTTGAAACGTTTGATATTAATTTATATGAATCAGTATTTTCAACAATATGAAAAAAGAAAGCTCAAAGCTTCTTTCTAGCTACTCGATCAAATTTGATCGAATCTCGTATAAAAATCACTCCTTTCCCAGGTAATTGATAAAGTTTAATCGATCATACCTACTGGACCAAAAAGTAGTGAAAACGTGAAAATTCGAATCGCCGTTATAATTATTCATGCACCAAGGCATGCGGCTAGCTTACTTTATATCGGTGAAGAAATGCTTGTTCGATATGTGCATGAACGTTAAGTTGCGAAATATAACGTCATGCAATTAGTATCTAGTAGTATTCTATCCAACCTTGACCAATTCATGTCATTTAATTGACATAATAATTCAAAACCCACGCAATATTTGTCTCAATAAGAAAAGTAGCAATATCTGTCTTAAAAATGTCGAAACAAAGATGATAGAGAAAAGTCGTCTGCTTATAATCGATTCGTTGTAGTGCAACGTTACGGACATATCAGATAAGTCAGGTATCATAACATTTGAATAAATCTCGTCCCAATGCTGCTGCAGTTCATTAGATAAACGTAACACGTGACGGAACAGAATGTCGGTCGAGGGACAGTGAAGAAATGGGATACCGATCAGCCACTCCAGTTGCATATCTGACATTTTGTTTCTGAATTTTACTCAGCCTATGCAGAGAGTAGAAAGTAATTTATGATAATTCGGAAGTCACGTCAATCGATCAAAAGAAACTGCAATTAAACTTTCGTTAAAAAACCACGATGTTTGATCTGTCCGATGATGAGACTCGCTATTAATCACCGACACCAGCATCGATATTCATCATTTATAACCGACAGTCTCTTCGAGTCTCGACGAAATTGAGTCATGGAGTTTGTTTTACGCGTTAAATCACCGTGTGACCAGTTTCAAACAATATTCAATACCTAGACGATCCTCTCTCACATTAATTTCACTCGTTCAACGCGTTTCGGTTGATTCTAGTATCACTTTTTCCACACGCAAGTCTCTCAGCGCAACATGTCCGCAGACAATATACCCAATAATTCGCAATCAGCATATGGCGAATACGCGACTTGCTTGTACACCATAAATCCAACTGGTACCGGGGAACCGACGACAATCGCGCTGTAATACATCACGGCTCCTAGTACGATCAGGCATCGACCATTATGCTATATTTTTATCCCAATTTCGTTTACCTCCTCCATACACCACATGTAATACGCGGCTAGTACCTGTTTATCGCAATGAATTATCGCGCGTGGTTATAAGAGAGAATCGAGTATCTTTATCTTCTTTTTTTTTTGTTCGTTTGTTTGTCTTCTCATTTTATTTTTCCCGCGATACTACCTACCGCGACCACATATAGTACATACCTACGGTGAAAGGACGGCGAATAGCGTGACGGACGTGCGGATGCGATGTGCCGGTAGGCGGTCGCTACAATCCCTCTCGCTCACCTAGCCGCGATTACACTTTACACACCAGTCAGATACCGGTAAGTTTTGCAGGACTCGATGCTAAGTCTGCGATACTCGTCTGACGTTGTAACCGCTCTGGTCAATTATGTGCATAGGAAATGATCGCTCCTGCTGCTTGCAGAAAATCGGTACGTCGTACGTCGTACCTACAGCGTCGCGGTGTTTCTTTTGCGAAAAATGGCGCCGACGAACGGACGGCGGTCATGGGAAAACGCGGTAGGCTATTTGTCAACGATCGAACACTCGGATTCCGTCTATTTTATGAGAATTTAATCAGTATCGTATCATCATGAATTTCATTCTCTTTAAAAGAAGACAAGTTTTAACTTCTTGTTAGACTTACGATAAATCATGTCATTTTTTTCCCATATATTTTATATTCCTGACCACGCTAGAGAAGAATAAGAACTATTGTCGTAAGGTATTCCAAACGTCTCGCAGCGTTTCACCTGCGAGGATGAAATATGAACTCGGTATTTTACAAAGTGACTCTTTGCTGCGACGTGTGAAAAAGAAGTGGATAAATTTACAACAAGCTTGACTGTACATTTTTATACTCCATGAATGTACTCGTAGCTGGTGCAGACGGTAAATCACAGAAATTTATTGAACCCGCAACTCATACGTGCGGGGAGAAGAAGCATAGTCATTGCTGCCACACATTAAACGTATAATAATCAATTATCCATCTATGAATGACTGTGACGATAATTTGAATCCCTTGATGATCCTGGATCATCATCAGCTCTTGCAGCGACCAATAACATTTGTCGATGATGATGCGAGTGGGTTTATCTCCTCGTCGACGATGAGGGTATAATGTTATTGTAACAATACAGTTGCAACAATGTTGTAAGAGTGAAGGTAGAACGTTGAGATGAATGGCTAGAGAGCCGAGAGCCCGGAGCCTGGTGATCGCAGATCTCTGCTTCGGAGCGAATCGAACAATGAGATATGTGTATCCCAGGACGTGTGTGCACAATAACCGCGAGTACGTGTACGAGAGCGTGGCGGATGGTTTCATAATTCCATAAATCACTCTCTGGCAACCTTTAGTCGGACGGGTAGCGTAGGTACACAGCTTCTCCCACGTGATGATATACCAGACGTTCTGACATTTCGATAGAATTTCGCAAATTTCGTCATTATCGCAGTAATATCATCCTCAGTTGTACCCCACATACGCACATGATATTAATATTGTCTTGTGACTTGGTTTCTGTTTTGTTATAAAAGTCAGATCTGCAGATAACGTTTCGGCTAAACAACCCAAGTCCTGTGCTTTAGCTTTTTGCCCGAGACATTTTTGCCATTATCGGTCATTCAGAGCTGGCTATTTTTTTTCTGAATGCTGTTCAGTCTTCCGGAAAACATGTTGTACAGCCCAAGGCGGGAAAACTAGATTTGAACCTCGATTCGACGAATTTGGGAAATTCAGTCAAAAATTGGACATGAAAAATCTGATCTGAACTGAGTCGGAATCCCAAATTTGACAAAAAGCATAAAAAAGCTATGAAAATCAATTTTCAGTATTTGTCAATGAATTTTGGTGCGATAATCAGAATTATCGAGACTTTTATTGAATTATTATTATATATACCTAAATTTTTTTTTTCACCGCCGAAGACGCAGGTACACGTGAGAAATGACGAAGGAATAATCTATACGGGAATTAGTAGCTCGTTTCGGTCGCAGCTGCCTCCGTATATGATAAGAGGTGACGATAAAGATTCTTGGCAATGACATGCGTCCGAACGCCTGCACGTGTCATCCTCTGCACGCACGTACGGTTTTAATGACGTTCTAGACTCGTATACGCACGCGCACGCGATCATATTACGATCAAGAGTCGAACGTTGATCGATCTTGGATTAGCGTGTGTGCAATGTGTTTGAATTTGAATTCAAGTTTCGTGATCAGAGATCGTTTTCTCACTATTTTATTTCGATGTTTCTGTGAACGAATACATTGATCGAGGCGATATATAGACATAATTTTCCAATTATCGATTTCTCAAGATCGTTCATCTCTCAGAGTTTCACCGATCGCGATGACAACCGTTATAACGAGCGAGAAAAATATCCAAGGAATGGCGAATTGTGTGTATATCGTTTAAAAAAGAGACCGTAAAGGTTAATGCTGCAAAAAAATGCAACAGCAGGACGGCGGCGCGGTTTTATTCGATCGTATGGTACCTTCGGAAAGCATTCGAAAACGAGTATCTGTATCGGACCTTCTGCAGTTATTCAGTTCTGTACTATACTATACTATACTATATATCGAAGGTATGAGCTACCGAGAAATACACCCTCCAGGGAACACATGCCTCGAGTCACGTGTACTTATAGTCGCAATTATCCAAGATATAACAAAAAATAAGATATCTGTAACATTTCTTCAACCATCTTAGCCTAAAAAAAATGAAATCAGTCTCCAAAGGGTTTCTAGGATCACTGTGAAAAAATTTACTGCACATTAACTGTACAAAAGTCTTGTAAGATTGCCGATTTCATACAGCAAAGTGAATGGCTATGCATGTTCTTTCAATTTGTGAACAAATTTTCAATATCATTACACATTGATCCCAAAAATACGAAGTTCTGTATTAATTAAACAAAATTGTGTACTAAATTCGTCCTATTTGTTAATTAATTTTACTAAAATGTGGACTCATTTCATTACTCAACTTTCAAACACATTGTTCAAGGTTCAGAACAAACACACTGATGAAATTCTTTACATAGAAAGTTTCTTGGTCTTTTTAGCGTGGAACAAAAACTGTTAGAAAGATACAAAGGTGTCAAAAAGGGTCCACAATTTTATTGAAACAGTTTTTCTTCAATTTTAAACTATCTACGAGTGTCTATATACACGTGGAGCCTTTCGTAACAACGATAATTATCGTAGGTTGGTATTATCCAGCGAATAGTCAGTTCTGCCCACATGTGTACGATGCGATGCATTACATACGTGGGGTATAGGCTGTAGAATGTAGATGGACGAATAGATATACTAGCTTTGTTGAATTTCAACAGGCATCCGTTGTTGTTGTTGTACATCTTCGAATTTATTATATGGTTTACAAGAAAATGTGGGTGGGGTGCGGTGTTTCGTGCATATGAGCAGTACACCTTTCAGGGAATATCCCTTCGATATACCGTCGCACGGAGTCGTTTCTATGGTGGCCAGACTGGTCAGGAAAAAAGTAAGGAAATTTGTAAAAATGGGATAAAAGAGTCCGCGAATCGGACTCTAATAACGAGAGGAGTACTTGAGAGAATAATAAAAGTGAGGATACAAGATAAAGGAGAAGAAGAAACCCTACATACTACCGAGGAGGAGAAAACGAGGTAAATTCTTTGATCACCGATGCGGGGTTTTTGCCGATTGATGGAGCGGACGTTGCGCAGACGCCATATGGTTGCGCCGTGCCGCGACGGTCGAATATACGTATCGTGGGTTCCGCGAGCTATCATTGAAACTGGTATAGAAATACTTATAAATAATGTTTCGTCAAAAATGGGAGCATGCAGCGGAGCAGGTTCGGATAGTAATGTAATAATTGTGGAGAGCGATAAAGAAACGGCACGAACAGAGTCAGCACTTGGCGGCAATAACCATCAACATTTACGAGTATAGCGCGTTACTTTTTTGAATTAGCAGGAAATTCGCGTCAGGCAAACGGCTCAGGGTTCTGAACTCGGGCTGCACTGTCTTTACACGCGATGCCTATTATTATTTTTTACTCACTCTACAAGAAATGCTTGGAAGCTGTGCGCTGCCCGGCTCATAGATTGCATCGTCGATTAATAGATGGCTTATTTTAGCTCGCCTATTTCCCCCGAGCTACGCCTTCGCGTGCTCTTCGTTCTCTCTCCTGCACCCGATCAGGGAGGAAGAAGAAATATTAACGATCCGAGGATAATAAATAGTTCGGGTTAAATACTATTTTCTATAATTGATATTGGTATCGATGCCAACTTTTTCTTACAACTTTTTACATTTAGCAATCTCTACTTTTTTCAAATATCAAAATAGAAAGAAGAGTAGATCCACGTGAGGAATTCGTCGTACGGTGACAAAAGTTCTCCAAAATTAAGTATGAAACAATCATTTCCCCCAAAAAGGCACTTTTTTTGTCGTTTTTTTGTTACTTTTTCATAAATACGGAAGTAATTTACCTGGATTCAGTGACCAGACCATAAAAAAGCTCACGTGGGATTGTTCATAGTACATCAAAGAAGATATCTGTGAAACTAGAAGTTGATTCGATAAATATTTCATCGCCAGTTACACTTTGAAATCTGAAAAGTAGGTGAAAATTAGTTTTTGAGATGATCGAAGATTTGTAAAAGGCTGCATTATCGATTGAGAACTCCAGAAGAAAAGAAGTCCAAGTAAACTAATATCGTTTTATATTCGGTGTTAGTTTGGTCTGATAAAAAGTTCAAAGTTTCTTATACCTTCTTGACTTTTCGTGACACGTATTGGATAATTTTGAGAGATTGTCACTGTTGAGCCCTGATTAGAACACTTTAGAAATCAGTCCCGGATTCGATCTTTGTAGATATTAATAGGTGAATTTATTGAGTAAAGGAATCCGGAATAAAAAGTTTTTTGAAAATCGCATTAAACACAACCTCCGCCTCCCACAAAGAGTAGAGTAGAGTCTGGACGGTGATGCGGAATTGTAATCGACTCGAGCAACTGCAGGCTCGAGCACCCGTCTCTATAGAAAATACGGCCTATAAACTTCTGGCCTAATAAGGAGAAGAGGCTCCAGAGGCAGGTCGTTTTAAGGAATCATTAATGCTACTCGTGAGTTCTACGGTGGTATGCCTATCGGTAAAAAGAATGAGAAAAATTGATAAAATAAAATAAAATCCATAAATCGAACATGTGAGAATTATTGTACCATGGCTGCAGGCTCTGCCTCTGGAAACGGAAGAATGAAAATAGAGAGAAAAGGTTTATTGCTCGTTAAAACCACTTGGGGTTATTTAATACGCAATGTGCTCCCTATTTTTTTTCTCTCTTGTTTTATATTACTAGTGCTATACCACATCGGATAAACACCGAGGGAAAATATGATATCTTTTGCTTCACGGTCTCGTCGTCGAGGTGAGGGTGAACGATCGATGATACTTATGTCTTGAATAAATAATTAACTACCGATAGATACCCTAGGGGTCGTCGTGCAGGGGCTGAAAATTGCAGTTTATAAAGCTTTTTTCATACCCTTTTGTTTACATTTCTGATGAACTTTGCCCCGAGGGAAGAACGTCTCATTATCTAATTAACTCTGGGACAATCGATGAAAAGACGATCTCTCAAGACTGAACTGTAATATTGTACTTTTTGCAGAATTTAATTGAAGACAAAAAGCTACATTCAATGCTATCAAATAAACAGTGGGATTCAATCGATTTCAGGAAACGAGGCTATCGTATTTATTATTCAAATTCACGTCTAGTTGAAACGAGTAAAGACAGAGAATATAATTGGCGTGTAATTGTAAGTAATTATCTCTAAATTATATAATTTGGGACAATTTTTTAATTTTAAACTCGTTTAGAGTATACTTTACAGAAATTGAATCATTCGGTTGAGTTTAATCCGTTTCGTGGGTCCCTCGAAAACAATTAGGCCCGATTATATGTAGTTTCCGGTTATATAAACCTCGTATCATCTTCGGTCATAAAGCAATCATGTTCTCAAAGATTTATCAAAAATTGATCCTTAAACTGTAGAGAATAAAATTACCCCGCTATTACATGTACCGCGGTATACAACCGCAATTAAAACTTTATAATTTACCACCGCGATTTCGCTGCAGGGACAGGTAATAACAGACCGAGATACGTGAACGGGATGAAAATCGACCTAAAACAACAAATAATATATAATAACAAATTTTATTTCCAAACTATAATCTGTAAAATCTAAATGTGAGACACGGTTGGCTGACCGGACACGGTTTATTCTACTGAAAATCCGATAGTCGATGCAGTTGACATTTCACACGTTTTAGAAATCTGAATAATAATTCAGTGATAAATTTGTGAACCGTCACCGATTTTTGGATAGAGGTAAAATTAATATTGGATTCGGTAAGTGGGAATGCGGGTATTTTGATTCATTTCCATATCACATGTTATATTGGTTTCGTGTGTTCTCAGAGTTCTTTTTTTTTTCGACCCTCTCGGCCTCGTCCTTTCATAAGCAACATTTATTGCGTAATGATTTATGGGAATCTTCGTCAGATAGCAAACTGCCGGAAGAGATTTCTGTTGCCATGGCTAGATCGTAAATCTGTTCACGAAATGCCTGTGTCTACCCGTTTTCTAATTTTCGATACTTCAGGCTCTCTCGATTTACGGGCCCTCGCCATACCTGGCATCAAAAATTAACACGGTCCAGCGTGTAGGCGCAGCGACACGACCATTTTTGAAACGTGTCGACAAAATTCTTCAGTGTCTTGGCAAGAAATTCACGAATAAAAAATTGGGATTTTCGAATCAAGTTTTTTTTTTCGATTTCGAAGAGTAGCTCGAAATAATTAGGTCGTGTTTTTTTTTTTTACTTTTTCGCCAAAAATGATAATCATAAAAGTTACAGGTAACTAAATTTCACAATCAGCTGACGTCACAACGTAGTAATTTTCGATCCGTTGTATTTCCTTCAATTAAGAAAAGAAAAAAATATGACCAAATTATTTTTTTGCAAACTAGTAATATATGAAGTGAAAAAAAAAATTGAATAATGTTTGTCGATTTAAAATCAGTCTGATTCGTACATCGAGGTCGATTTTAATCGAGCCTAATCTCAATCCTGGGAAAATACGATCGGTTATTTTACATACCGTCGCGAGAAAAGGATAGAGAAAAATAAAAATAAAAAGAGAGAGAGGGAGAAAGAGATAGGCTGACTATATTGCACCATGAGTTCTGGTATAAGTACAGGGGGCTGGGTTTGCCGCGGCGCTATTAGAGACTGCAATGTTTTACTGCGCTATAAATGCAGGATGGTGGTGTAACTTTTAAATTCACTTAGGTCTCGCGCGCGAAATTAAAAGCCACGTTTTATTGCTCCTCGCTGTGCTTATATCCGACCGCTTCTCTTCATGCGTTTCTCGATATACATCCTATATCCTCCGGGCTGATACATCTCGTCGGTAACAAAAAAAAAAAAAAAAAAAAAAAAAAAAAAAAAAAAAGAATATTGAATAATATATCGTCTTGTCTCTTTGATTTTTTACAAAAGCACAAAATAACTCACAATCATCGGCGATTGTGTGACTATATATTGACGAGACAAGATATATAAAATATGCATAAAAAAAGATTATCGTTGTTTGGATAATTATTTACCACTCTAGTCTCGTGATTATCTCTGTAAATCATATCCGTAGGTCGGAAACCAACTTGCCCACTTGCATAAAAAAAAAAAAGTAATGTCCGCATATTTCCTATTTAACAACTCCCCACGTATAGTAGGTATTATAGCAGCAGGCGATAACGGCGACGGCGGTACGGTGCAGAAACAGCGCGAAGCGTCGTCAACGCCGCGGCCGTTCTCTCTTTGAATGGTAAATAAATTACCAAAGTGAAATATGTACATGAGCACGGTGCACCGGTAATTACGTATTATACAAGTACGAGAAATATCAGCGGGCGGGTTTTGTATATCTGCATTAAAATCAATCAAAATTATATCGTTAGAAAAATATCATCGCATCGCGTACATGTGCATATGCATTCTGTAAAATTGATTGCGAGAATCGCAGAACCCGAAACGCAATTAGGGTAGGTAAGAAAAATTGCGGTACTCCTTGTGCGGTTAAATCGTGCGGTCAGCTCGCGAATTAACTATTGGACACGGTGCGCGTCACTTGCGTTTACCGGGCTGAAAGTACCTCTATAGAACGATAAACGTGCCCCCAGGAAGCTGTCGATGATGTACCCACTGATACTCGGAATTCTTACCGATTCTTACACACAATTATTTGTTTAATAATTGATTCCCCTTGGCCTTGTTTTTCACTTAATGATACAATATCACGACCGGCTGATGGAAAATAATCATCAAGGAAGAAAGTTGAATCTGATATAAAATCGCGTTATTGATGACTAAAAGTAACTGCGAAGTTTGTCATGCGGCGAGAAGGGGTCAAATACCGGGTCCTTTCGGTCTTTCATTTATTTCAGCGTCGCGTTAGTTTCTGACCCATAGATTAACGAGGGACGTACCCTCAATAGTTTTTTTTTGTAAAGACGTTCACCTTGTTGAAACAGACACGTTCGACTTGGTCAACGTGAATATTTGTTGCATTTGTAGGATCTCATCGGATAATTATTGGATCGAGCACAATCCAAAGACTAAACTAGCTGGAGCGAGCCGGGAGTCAGAAACTAGTGTACAGCAATTATTGAGTGTCAGAAACTAGCAGCTTGACTAGGCTCGAATGAAAGATGATTATTAAATGATTCATTGAATTATAGATTGAAAAGATGATGGTTCCTCGCCTGAGGAGTATCAATTCATCCAATAAAACCCGCATCATTGCCGATGACACGTTATTTTCCCTGATTTAGAAGAGAATAACCTTAGCTCAAATCCTTGTTCACCTAATACGAGTATTATAAATAATTCATTTTGGAGTAATAATCAGAATGAAGGAGAATTTCTCTCTTTCGAGATGTACGAAAATAATTGTTGAAAGATCGTGTGCGACCAAGGGGACCGAGGATAGTCGTCGGTGAAAATCCGCGTTGTAAAGAACTCTACTTTAGAGTCGGAGGGGGCAAAGATATTCTCCGGACTAATTGAATTTACGACTTTGAGCGTTGCTCTGATCGCGGGGCAGGGCAGGATTTCTGCCTTTCGTGCCTCTATACCTGTTGTACAAACTGGCATTGGACGCAGGAACTGCACCGCAGTGCGGTCTTCTTCTCATTTGTACCGCGGGCGGTAACCATTCCGCTTGAGCATCTGCAGAAACTCCGTACCTGCCCCCTGCCTCTTCGCAGGGGCCCCCGATATTCCTTCAGCAATAATCGTAAGTTCGAGAAACCAGCGGGCTTCCTCAGGCTTCGGACTGAGCTTCGGCGATCCGCCCCGCAGCCAACAGGAAACGAAAAAATATCGCGAATCCCACCGCCGCACCGGGTATCGGACTCTCCAACACTACCGCAAAACACCATCTAGGACATAAATTATCCAGGTTTCCTCCTCCTTCAACGCGCGTCGCAAATCCTCACTTTGCTAATTATCTTCAACGGAGAGAAGGGTTTTCTTATTCCAATTATAGGATACGGACTCGGACCGATTGGCACTCTGCAAGTTGTAGAAAAAACACTACATTAAAACCAGTCGGTTTGGCCTCACTATGAGCCAGCCTTTGAACTTCCAGTTATTTTGAATTTCTGCAAATCTGACCTTAGATACTTGATCAACGGTTCTAAAAAGCTTCCAGTGCTTTTCAAGAGAAAGGTCTTCATTTCTCTATCTTTTTCGTAACACGGAACGTGCTCATATGGCGTGGTTGCATCGTTCGTGCGGTTGCGGATGTCTAGCGCGCTGCCTACGTTATTGTATTTTTTATTTCACACGTTTTTTTCTGTTTTCTTTTTTCTTTTGTTGCCTATACCTTCTCGAACGTAGTAATTCTCACTCTCTGGTTTTACAAAGCGTATACGAGTAGGTACCGAGCCCTGAGCCTGAGCCTGAACCCGAGCGAGCCATAGGTGTGTTCGTGATTGCGGAAGACTATGTACGACTGGGAAGCAAGCAGGCGAGCAAGCGAGCGAGCTGCTGGTCAGGGACATACGTGGTGTTCGACGAGTCTTACGTACACCATAGAATTTGTACTTTCAATTGATTATAAATGCGGAAATTAACTCCAACCAATGCATACGTGATTAGAAATTGCAAAACACGTAACCCTACGCTTCACTGCAAACATTAAGGAAATGTCATTCACGTAGGACGTACACTGTTCAAAATATCTTGAAATTTCTCATACAAACTGCCATGCAGAAATGAAATTCACAAATCCTGGTGATTTAAATGAAATTAATATAAAATGTCTTGAAATTTCAGATTTGTGTCCTAATATATTGATAAAACATACCGAGTTTCCAATCACTGTATCTCAATATTGATATGGTTCTATTAAATTTATAAAACTGTTTTGGAGATTCAAAACCTGTGATTCTTTTTTAGTTTTCAGTGACAAAGCGGTATTTCAGTCAATTATCAATAGTCCATCCAATGAAAAAGCTTCAAATTTTCATTTTTTCGTTCATTCTGCAATATTTTATGATCCGATTCGGCAATTATTGTAGCAGTGGAAACCCTTTTTTGAATGAAATTATCATGAATTTTCATATCATATGAGTATTCAGCCGAATTTTCGAAACATTCTGTACATAAAATTTACTATAATCTTGGCTATGAAATTTCCGAATGATTTTGAATTTTCAAAACCGTCATATTGAAATATTGAAAAAGTTGAATATTAATATACAAGAAGCATGTGTTAATTGCTTCACATACATTTTTATGAAACTTGATACAGAAATTTCTAACAGTGTTACAATACCAGCGCGAAAAGTTTCGTGGATAGATTCATTCTCCTGATTACAATTCAAAATTCTTTCATAACGTCCCGAGGAGGCGTCAGCCCAGGTTAATTACGCGAAGCGTTGAATACGTTCTGATTTGATCGACTGTCATGAGACTCGATCAACGATCAACGAACAAACGGCAAACACCGACCGGTTCTTCGTCCTTAGTTCATTTTATCACCATTCTCAATGAGTCGACGCAAATAAGCGAACAACAGCAACAAAAAGGAAATTGTTTCTCCAGATTATTTTTTCCAAATGAAATACAGAAAAGAATATGTTGTCTTTAAGATTATCTGTAAGAGTAAAATATGTACCTACTCGATGGTCGAAGGCACCACGTGGTTTCTTGCCCATAGGCGTATATATTTTATACACCGTGTGTATATAATGGTTATGAATGCGATAGTGCAGGTGAGTTTTTTGTGGGCAGTTTTGCAGGGCGGTCTTTCATAATGGTTCATTATCGAGTTAGGCCCCTGCTGAGAGCGGACCGAGTCTTGGCATACGGGAACGTCGGTTCTTTCATTAATTCTTTACGTAGGATAGAGCCTACGGTAACCTCTCGCTCGAGAGGGCTTCGAACCTCCGACGAATCGTTTTGGTCACTGGATAAAGTGGATTTATTATTGTGAAACTTATTGTGAAACAAGAATTTCTGTCCTCGTTATCGCATGGCTTTCGTCGATATTCGGTAGACTAGGTCCATTTTGTAATCGCAAACCGGAAACCCAGCTTCAGCAAACTTGAGAATAATTAGATCAAACACAATTAGGAGAGAAACGTGAATCGCGCCCGCAGCTCATCCACTCTTCTTCTGACTAATGGAATTGCTTTTTATGCACCCTGCTGGGGAACCTATGTAACGACGCGACTTCAGAACGAGATATTAACGATCTAATATAATATTCTCATGCAATCGACCCACTTTTTCTTCAAGAAAGTCTGATTTTTTCTGACTACATTCAACTACTCAATTTTGGGTTTCTAAAAGTAGGGAAAAATCATCCGAAAGCGGAGAAAAAACATTGTGTCCCATCTTGTATACAAACTTGAAAATTCTCTGTGATATGTCTTCTTATCAAAATGTCATATATGCCGATTTTTCAAAGGGTTCCCAGCATCGATATAAAGAACGCCTGTGATCATTATCATTTCTTCAATTTCAAGACCCCACTCTGTGAAAAAAAATAATTGAAATTTTTGTGGTATATCCATTATATCGATGATATTATCCAACTCTTTCAAATTTTTGATCGCGTTTCACTACTAATCCAAAAAAAAAATGACTGTGAGAATCATAATTGTTTTCCAAAATCGTCTCTGGTCAGTAAACGAAATATGTAAAATTTCCGCTTTTTGGACAGTTTGTTCTTTTATTGTAGAAAAATTTTGTTCTGAATTTGATGTATAAAGGTTCATGAAAGGTTCACTGAAATTAGGATTTGAACTGTAAATTTAAAGAATTATATGCTTAGCATTAGCAGTTCATTTAAACAGAATGCAAAATTCGTTTGAATCAAGTAATCGGTTACCTACTTGATTATTGTCTAGTAAATATTGTCTTACTGGTCATATTATCGACGATTTTTATATTTCCATTCGCTAGTGAATATCATTTGACTTGTTAAAAAAAATTTCAAACCACCAATTTCTCGAGTTTCTGTTTCAGTAATAGTTTCAATTCCAGTATCGTATCCCTATAAAACTTATCTCTAAAAACCGACTCGTTCGGTTCAGTCATTCAGCAGTGAGTATAGGACATGACGAGGTTGGTTGAGTTTCGTACTTTTGTCTTTTGTACAAATTGCGCATTGAAGTCCGCGTGTCAAGGATCTCTGCCCTCGTGTCGAGCAGTAGGAAGCAGCGGCAGCACCACCACCAGCACCACCAGGAGAATAATAAGAAGAAACTGAAGACAGGAATAAATAAAAATAAGCGAGAGACGCGATGGAGCTGACGTGAGAAGACGGGGTCTCGAAGATTCCAGCTCGCGGCGCTTCCGTCAAACCGACAATGGGTCTTCTTCTTAGGGTCTTAGCGTCTCCGCGTCTCGTCGCGTCTTCTTATTCTTCTTCTTCTTGTTCTTCTCCTCCTCCTCGCAGAAGGGGCAGGTATTTGCCCCTCTTGCTAATGGAACGACCTTTCCTCTCCATTCCTTTTTCAGAGTAGGATCGCCGTGCAGTTTTACGTTACGTTACGTCGCGTTGCGTTGCGTTGCGTTGCGTTCAAACCGCGTACCTATACCGCAGATCCGATCTTACCTACAGAAAATCCCTCTCTCTTTATTCTCTAAAGATCGTAGTGAAAAAGAAAAAAAATTTCCTCAAGAACTACTAAGATACTCTGTATTCCGTGAATCGAATGGTTCTTGGAAAAATAGAAACGCGACTGTAACTGCAAACAGAAACGGCGCGTCGGGGCTGAGAAATTCATAGTGGAAGAGATAGATTCGTATAAATCAGGAGGTTCTGAAAGGGTCGAGAAACATATTTGAGCTCGGCGTAGTAGAAAGAGATAAAATTCGCTGTAGGTCGTATCCTCGCAAACTTTGTCGAATCATTTGTTTCTTGTTTTTTGTTTGTGAGCCATAAAGTCTGAGAGATGCGGGACGCTCTATGATTGTCGGAAGAGAAATCGAACAAGAAACTGGTTACGATTTGTCACTCGGAGCTATTTGCTATTTCTCACCTGACGTACCTCCTACCTGGATTAGATCAGACGACTGACTGTCGTGCGCTGCCTCAACGCGACAAAGAGAGAAAAATACATCCATGTGGATCTTGGGCCGCTGATACTCGATCATGGCCGACCGTGCTGATGCTTTTTCTACTTAATTCTAGTCCCGGTCAGGCCTGAGGAAAACGGTGAACAGCTTAGGTCGGTTTTCCAAAACTGAAATACTACGTTCGATAAATTCGTGAGGGGGCAACTTTTCCAAAAACTAAACTGAACTGATTCAAAAGTCGAAGAAATCTTTTTCTGTTTCTGTATAAAAAAGAAGGTTTATACTGATAACAATATCTCGGATTATTTTCATTTTTTCCATGTGAGAATTATGGATCTAGAAAAAAAAATTTAATTGATTTTCTTACGATTTAGATTTTTTTTTAAATATTATTTCAATATTATCAATATTTTTGTTAACAAAAGTTGGTAAAAAATGAAATTTCAGAACAAAAAACTCATGTATGAATTTAACTTCACAGAGAAACTGATTCAGGAGTCAAAGAAATCTTTTTTTTTCCTCTATTCAAAAAAGGTGTTCGGTTTATACCAACAATATATTGGATAATAATTGTCTTTTTTTGTTAGACGAGCATAGATGTAGAAAAATTTTTTTACATCCATTTTCTCACGATTTGGAGATGTTTTTTTTTTATCAGCTCCGATAACAATGAACTATTATCCAGTACAAGTTGACAGCAAAAAAATAAAAAAACGAGTTGTCTTCACTCAGTTCTTGTCCATTCCTTGGATATCTCTACTGCATAAAGCGTTGAGGCAAAAAAAAAATATATGAAATGGAAAAAAAACCGAGAAACTTACACCTATATCTTCCCAAGAGTAGGTTACCTAGACTCATTGTTCGGTTCGGGACACACGTGGGACAGAATAATAGGTCGCGGGAGGATTATGTCGCGCTCAAAGGACATGCGTTCCTTTATCAAATTCTGTACTCAGCTTCTGGTGGGTAGCCATGCACGTCGCCGTGCCGTATACCGGAAGAAAATGAAAAAAAATTAAACAGAAGAACGAGACAAAAATGAACTAAAAAAAAAAGTGGTGAAAACTAAAACAATTATCTTTCACCTCAATAATTATGTATTCTGACACCCTAATAATAATTCGGTGTATCGATCCCGCGTATAAATACGATATCAGAAATGTTTATGACTTATATATCAGGGAATGTATAATTGATGTACAAAATGTATGAATTATGCATTAAAAAATATATATTATTATTATATTGCCGCTTTTAGTACATCAAATATTCATATAAATTTAATATATTATTCAAGTATTAATTATATGGACGATGTATTGATTGTATATCTCACAATATATAATCCATTCGCACATAATTTGAAATACATTATTCCGTGCGGGATATCATCCACTACCTTCTTCGAATTCTCTAACAAAAAAAAAGAAGATGATTTGAGTAAATTATTTTTTTGGTCAAGTATAATGATGATAATTATAGTGATGAAAAATGTGTCTCACGTACGTCACGCGTATAATCTCATCAACGTACGTTTTAGACTGTCGGAGCGGTTTATGAGAGGCATATATTAACAACGTTGGGTATTCGGGGTTATCTTGATGACGCAGCTCTCCGGATCGATTATAGCTATCGATTAATTGATCGAAGTTAATTTGTCAGCTTGCGTGAGTAGAATTATAAAATACGTGGTCGAAGTCGAGCTGAGGAATTCAGGTTGATGCATATACGACAAATACGTGTCGTTGTGTAAATTTTCCCGAAAACACGTAGAATTTTTATACGGAAAAAGAAAAGCTGTAAAACCTCGTACCTCGGAGGCGCTGACTCCGCGTTCGATTGTTTTATGTTTTTTTTTTTCATTTTTATCCACACGGATGAAAAGACACGCCATCAGAACAGAAAACGAGGAACCAGGAACCGGAAAAAGCTACCGCCACCAAAGGAACTCGCTCGACGGGTTACTGCCGCCTATATTTTTCGTCTCTCGCACCTCGGCGATGTCGTTGGCACTCGGCCCGCCACCGCGACTTCTGGTGCCTCAATCTTAATCGTTCCACACGTTCAAGGGCGGTGCTGTACTCGATTTTTACCGACACTCAGATATGTTAAATATCTCAGCCCACGGAACTGAATCCCAGAAAATAGATTCTTAGCGAAATTCTACATGCAATTCCGAACAAATACTTCAGATCCAAAAATATTTCAGTTTCACGCTAAATTGAAAGAATGGTATTATTTTTACGAAATTACTTACATGATTTCAAGTAGTCTAGAAGAAGAATGACTATCATGATTTCAAGTAGTCTAGAAGAAGAATTACTGTCACGATTTCAAGAAGTCTAGGAGAAGAATTACTACATGATTTCAAGAAGTGTAGAAAAAGAATTACTATGATGATTCCAAGAAGTCTAGAAGAAGAATTACTATAATGATTCCAAGAAGTCTAGGACAAGAATCACTAT
>JAFFZH010014126.1:5060-29954 GCA_018420115.1 Euura saliciscinereae | reverse complement strand
TTTTTTGAATTTGGTCCATTCATGGCAACCCTGCTCCATGAATGGACCACCCCATCTCCTTCGATGGACCGCTAAAATAATGAACACAAAACAATACAAGGACCTGCTCCATGGATGGACCACCCCATCTCCTCCGATGGACCACTAAAATAATAAACATAAAACAATACAATGACCTAATGACCTAATATATTGGTGTAAATGATAAATTGATGACGTATGAATAGATTTTTGAGATTTCAAACAAATTGTGGGTCAACCACGATAGATCCTCTCAACAGTGTCTTACAAACTGAAAAAAGTAATACCTTCCATACTGGTCCATTAATAGCGTTGTTGCCCGGTCCATCCATGAAAATTCGCATCGCAACACATAATCTATCCTACTACCACAGGATGGAAAGATATAAAAAAAAAGTATCGGTATCATTTTGAAGAGCGAAGTATAAGCTTCAAAACCATCCAACACGATTTAGGAAAAATCACCGATACAAGGGTTCAAACACGTTTGCAAAATTAGGAAAAATAAGATCAGGAAGGGCAAATTCCTACCTCGCTCAATTTCAGCACACCTATGGCACCCATGTGACTGTTCTTAACATGGCCACTCTTTGGCCACTAGTAGACTTGATTCGCACTGATAGCAACGCCAAGCACTAACACATACCTGAGATATACCACTGGTCCATCGAAGGCAACGGTTCATCGATAGCAACCTTACCCTATCAAAGTTGTCGCAGTTTCTGACCTCTGACGTAGAGCCGTATTTCCACCAAACAAGAGTCTTTAAACTAGTTCATCATAATTCATACTTATTGCATTTATGGGAATCGTAAATTCTCGTCTATGGCTATTTTTCCCTATACTGATCAGCATGTATTCGGATAGAATATCGCCATAGTGTCACATATGTATCAGGATTTTTGTACCCAATATATGAGGATTTTCGATACGTAATTCTCTTATTGTGGAATTCATAGCGTGCGTTCAAAGCGATGTCAATTTCCTCCCACAGACCAGTGAACTGTACAAACCGAGAGAGATTCTCGTCAAAGCAAGCTAAAAGCTGTTCGTCAAGTTAGCTTCCTCTGTTTGATTCAAACAGCTGGAATATTTGGATCGAGGGATTTGAATAAGATCCAAAAACATGATTTCCACTCTCATCGCTCCACCCTCGTTTTCCTTCGTACATTTTATCTTATTTCATGTTCTTTCATTTTGTTTTTTTTTCTCTCGAGATTTTCATCTCCCATGAGTTTTTCGACGACGAAGTTCCAATCCAGACTTTTTTTTACTCTGATATTCCGATTTTTATATACAAAACGGTTTTTTTTTCAGAATTTTATTGACAACCGAACGGTTCTAGCAAGGCGATAAAAACGAAACTGCTCGATCGCATCTGTCGCGAATCTTTGTTCGACAGACAATCGCACGACGATATGTGAACACGTGATATTTTTTTGGAGGTTTCGAACCTCCAAAAATCGTGCAATCTAATTTTACACACGCTATTCTAAACAAACATTCAAAAAAAAAAAAAAAAACAAGCTGGATTTTCATATTATATTTGAATTTCTTTTAGTAATAATTTGTCATGAATTTTGTCAAAGCTCAACTTCATACCGAGATGAATATTAAGTAACTGTTTTAAAATTACCTGAAACTTTTTTCTATAGAAATCATTTCGATAAAGGATAAAGAAAATTTGTTCGAAATTATGATAGTAGGTATTATATGTATAACTTCATTTCAAGTGCTCTATAATCAGTGTCATTGCTGACATTCAAATGTTCACCCATATATTCGTTCATCGATTAAGTATGCTTCTTTGATTGTGGCGAATGATGGCAAAGTGTTAAAGTCTGTTCTAATTTGGCTGTTCCTGTAATAATTAGAGCCTCGACTTTGGAACAATTAGTCCCCTCCCGACAACATCATGCCTTATCATGTTTGTCCAAATAACTAGCAATATTGTAGTATGCAAATTCGTATCAACAGCAAAGTCAGAGGATAACACAATATTGTTACGTCGACGAAGTGTGATAAGAGAGAGATATTTATATATAAGAATTATTCATACACAGATTGTCTCAGATTATCTTTCATTGTGCAACGGATTCAATTTCTTAATTTCAATTCTAATTAATTACTTCTAAGAAAAGAGGGCACAATCGTACTAATGAGAAAATCTCGATTTCCTCAACGACTGATACAGTTCAATCTCTTCGTCTCTTCGTCTGCTCGAACCGGTTTATATTTGATTAAAAAGTTTTCAGTCAATATGGAAAACGATACTCGGTCGAATCTGTACAGAAAACCCTCAATTGAAATGATAAGAAAATTACTAACGAGGTCTTCGATGGTCCGGGAATTGAATTTGATCCGAAACCTGTACACGCAGACTGAAGTTGTTTGAATAACCTGAACTTATGATTCTAGCTCCAGCTCCAGCTCCTTTTTCTCCCTCTTACGTAGAGATAACAATTATCGTTGATTAGAGGCTCGAGGTTTCACCCTCTCGCGTTCATTCGTATAAGGTAGAGTAGGTCGTCGACGGGTACGAGCCGAGTGCAGTCAAGGGTGAAAGTTTCCCTCCAGGCACGTCTTTGTCCGGATCACTTAGCAGCCTGTTGCTCGGTGTCTGGTATGTCATTAGACGCTTCAAATGCATTTCTGGCTTATTGTTTCGTCGTTAGGCATTGGATCTCGGTATAATTACTGGTTCAACTGGTCCTACTGTACAACCTACGATAAGATCCATGCACACAACCCTGAAACGCACCTTTTCCAAGTTACCGTATCATATAAATTGCTGACGCTCAGTCACGCGTCCCTTAATGACATTATATTAATTGCTCCAACTTTGATACATCCCTCTTACTCGCCGGTCTAACGTCGTTCCCTCGCGCCTCGGTTCTAAATTTCATTTGGTTATTATCAAAGGACCCAGACACCTTCCGTTATTACAATCACGTTACTCAACTTGTCGGAGGTAATTATATCCAAGTATCAGAGTCGTAGGATACAGTCACTAAATTATTGCAATTCATGCTCTGGGAGCATCTGAATATTGATCGAACGATGAATGGTCATTTCGCGATGACATAGAGGCAAACATTTGTGCAAACGCAGTCTCGTATGATAATTTGAAATTACAGATTCCGGTTTATCCGTCGCCGTAAATACGTGGTTTAGGGTTAGATTTTGGGGTTTCCAGGAGTTACGTGACGATAATCATTAACGTGACGTTTGCAAATTGAATTATAATCGATCAATCGTTCAGAGCTAACGAGACGCGTTAACTATTCCAGAACTTGGACCAAAATTTCAAGCTACTATACTGTATCCACCGTGCAGTATGTATACCCACTGAGTATGTATGCTGTTAAACATCGCATACGTAGACGATGGCCGTTACATGCCACATACACCGTGTTGTGTGGCGTGCAACGTACGCTCTTGGATAATACAAACACGTGTCATGTGCAAACTGAGAGTGGGTATGTATGCTTCACACGAGTAATCATATTCCACATCGTTCGTTATTGACAATCAATTAATCATTGAAAATTACGTTTATTTTGAAAATTACACAAATTTTACGAAATTTAGCAACAATCTAGTCACTCTTTTGCTGATAACTTGGTCAAATTTTTTTTTTTTTTTTCAATTTCCCTCATTTACACGATGAAAGATTGCTTCGTTCAAAATTCAGAATAACATGACCGAGGATTTTGAATTCTAGTTTGTTACATCAAAAAGAAGTTGAAGTTGAAATTAGGTATAAAAAGAACTAAGTCTTGAACTGATAAGATTCGGTGATAAAGAGTCGTGAAATTGGATCGTTAGAAATGGAAAACTTATACTATATGGTATTGTACCCTATACTTTTATCGTTTAGTCCACTTAAACGAGACGGAGATTAACGATCGTTGTTCCTTTTTGCTTTTAACATGGGAAAACGCGTGTGTCCCTCCCCCGCATGAAGTAAAATAATTCCGAAAGAAAAACAGCGATCCATTACTCTGTCGCAATTAATTGAATTCCACTCCCTCTTGTTCCCTTTTTCGTTTGGTTTCTTCTCGCGCGCTTATTTCGCGTTTTAAATCAATCTGAAATTCAAATCAAACTTCGTCAGATAGCATTTTATTTTATTGTCGTTCGTGTCTGAATTGATCTCCGGAGATTTTTGGATCGGTAGAGGAAACGTGGAATTGGGGGGGCCGATATTATAAATTTTCGAATTAGTATTTTAGCACAATTCAGGATCGGCAATCAATCAAGCTGTACCGGTTTCTGGGGGGCGGAATTAACCCGACGGTTACTCAATCAAACTCCGACATTCGTGTTTCTCTATGCGTGGGTACGTATACCGCAAAGTCCTGACCACAATTAACCTCGAGAGAAAATTAATCTCAAGGGACGATTTTACCGCTCAGGAAAATGAAAAATGCCTCAAGTTTCAATTTTTATAATTATCTTTTGCATCAATCTCAAATCGCTAATTACTTAACCGTTTAAGAATACTGTCAGAGCTTTGTTGGTTCACGATTGTTCCTCGTGCAGCCGCGGGAGAGGCGAGATCCTGTCGATACTTTTTATATAATTTTCTGATTAATTACGCGGTTACCGTAGTCGTTCCCTGCACGACGGGCACACACAATTAAGATAAGTTTTTCTATTAAATTACCAAGTGCTCGAAGGGAGAGGAATGAGGGGGGGCTAAACCAACTAGGAGAAGAAAAACTTTGCAAAACCTCATCATACGGCTCATGAAAAAGTTTCACAAGCTCAATGCAATTTTAATAACTTTAATTAATTTTCACTGCTTCACCTCCGGCTCCGGATAAAACGACGGACCCTTCTTCACCCACGACATTTGAGATTCTTGACTTTATGGAATATTTTATACACCGTGGGTAATCGATTAGTTTTTTTTTTTTTTTTTTTTTTTTTTTTTTTTTTTTTTTTTTTTATATTTTTATATTTTTTCTTTTTTTGTTGATTTTTTTTTTTGTTGTTTATTCTTGATTTTTTTTTTTTTTTTTTTTTGTGTAGTTGTACATTTTTCAGGAGAGGAAATACTAAGATAGCGCCTTTGTCGTTGAAGTTTCTGTTTACTGTCTCTGATCAATTGCAGGGAGCAAATTATCCGCGTTGAACTCCCCTACCAGCAGCATTATTTACTCTCAAGAAAATTGTTAATGTTTCTTTGTGTTCAAAACCGGGAGTTTCCCTTTTCAAACATCAAGTTTGATATTGCGATCACGTACAAAGCTTGTGTGTCGTGAAGCGATATGTTTACTTACTTATAGTTCAGAGTTTAGATTGTTCATACAATTAGTTTTGAACAATAGAAATACTAGCCGTTGTACATATTTCTCTTTGTGAAGAGAATACAATCCAATGATGCAGCCGATAGGTATTTTTCACAAAAATTAATTCCAACAGTTTTGGAAATTGGGAGAAAAGTACAATTTTACCTCCCAGTCAACGTACTGAAAGTCATAATTCCTATTGGTTGAGCTTGCGCCGCTATCTTGTTGCCTTAAATCAGATTGTGAAATACTTGGTATGAATGAAGCTTGTTCTAAACATCCCTACAAAAAAAAGTCCCATTAACTTGGTCGAAATTTGGAGAGCAGTGTGAATCGCACAATCGATCAACGAATTTTCGCAAAACTTACGGATTTGTATGGAAGAAACGTTTTGTCCGTTACAGGCGATTTTATGTGTTGCTCAGAACCCCGGTCTCCGTACTTTTCGCCCATCATTTTATACCGATCCGTATAACTTTAGTTACTAATACCAATTTTATTATACAGCCGCACGAAGTTGCGTGCAAGCTCGGTATACTATGTACGTGGATTTATTTATTGATCCACTCGATGTTACGTTGCGGGTTTACAGCCCCGGACAACAAGAACAATAAACGTAACCAAATTTTACGTACCGAATCAGACATTTAGGCATTTGTTTCAGCCACGTATTGAATTAATAAAAAATGATAAGACTGTCAGAAAAGATTGTTATGATTATGTTTCTAAAACATTACTTTGTAGAATTGAAGATCTTGGTAATTGTTGAGTAGTTCAGACTCTCGGATCACATTCAAATTTTCATTCAAAGGGAAAAACCTTCAAAAAATTAATGAGAAAGAGCAGTATGTGATAGTTGCCACTGATCTGGTAAGATGAAGAAAATTTTGTGACTCTTTTTAAACGATCAGGAAAATTCTGTATTCCAGATTTCTCAACATCAACTTCGGACAGCAGAATTGTGCAGGTGGAAATTCAGAAATAACCCGAAAGTTCATAGAAATATTTCTGTCAGTTTTTAAATAATCGGAAGAGTGATGAGGATTACATGAAAGTCACATGATGAATTTTAGATATGACTGTTAAACAGTAAAGTTGGAATTTTCGTCATTTTCCAAAAGAAATCTACGTTTTTCAACTCCTAAAAATCAACATATTACCATTTACAATTTTAATGGCAATCAGCCCTTCGACAGGAACGCAATGTGTTCGAACTAGATTCCGACCTTGTTATTTAAAACATGAACCGCATCAACAGGGGTAAAAAGAATCCACAGAAACAGAAATTATTTCAAACTGTATGGATTTCCAACCTGTTTCAAGAAAGCTTTTCAAGGAATCAAAGTTAATTTAAATTTCAAACTGTGTCCACCAAACTCGCTGTCAAAGCAGGGTTGATGATGATTCTTAAAATTCTTAGAATTCTTAAAAAAGTTGACACTTTTTGTCATCGTCCGCTTCGAATGTTTCTTTTTTCATTATTCCTCGTTCGAATATTGAATCAAGTGAAGCAAGACTCCGCAACGTACTAAATATCTCTGAGAAACCAACAGATCCATCAATTGGTATCGAGTCGTATTGCGTGGCCAGCACGTATTGTCATATTCGGATAACGACCCAATATCCCATAAGTGGTAGTCGCATGAAACGGTATCTAGTCAGCGTATCCTTTCCAAGGTTCGTATGGCCCTTAGGCACGGAATTATTACCAGCAAGACACGGAGCAGGTATCATCGCATTTCCAGCACCGATGGTATCGCTCCACGCTTCGGTATGCTAGCCTATCTATATATTTACTAAGCACGCATGGAATGAAATTTAATGTTATTAGCCCCGACGCGATAACAACGACGAAAAAAAGGAAGGGTCGGTCAGTCCGCTGGTGCCGGTGCTGGACACGTTCTCTTGACATTAAAGGGGAAAAAATTAATTCAAGTCAAGACCACTTACGTCGGCCTAAATTAGCTCGGGTGAATAGTAAAAGACGTGGAAATGAAGTGACAACGAGATAGCAGGCTTTTCAATGCCCAATTCATTCTGCCCTAGTCAGTCAGTACATTTTCACAAATTTATAGGGTCTTCTGGCTCACTTGGAAAACTTTCAGTCAAGCGACCAGCTGATCTTGAAGACGACAAAATATTTGAATTATCGTTCGATTGAACAAACTCTGCTTTATGCTTGAGTGACCAGACGATAACCTCGACACAGATCAGATTCTGATTCTAGCTCATGACCTAATGCGATGATGATTCAAGATACTTTTTTTATATGATTCAGGCTATAAAGATCGTATGATTCAGTAAAAATCGTTAGTAATAGTAGCGTGGAAAATTATTGAAGAAGAATGACTGCGGTAATAGTTATCTTGCACATTTTTTGTTTTTTTTATTTTCTTCTGAAAAACATATTCAAAGTCGAACTGCGGTCAGCTATGCGATCAAATAGCTTCTGTCCATACTCTCTCTATCATATGTCTATATTTAAATTTCCATGTATGCAATCCTACAGAGCAAACTTCCGACTTTGAAGTGTGTGCTTTACTACGTAGATCCGGTTGCGCAATCGGTACCAAAACTTATTTCCATACCAGTGTATAAATAATTCACGGGATATGGAACAAATTCTATTCCAGATGTACAATATTTCGATTGAAATAAACTAGAACGGGAATAAAAATTCAAGTTGAGACGGGGTTTTCAACGAATGTCGTCTTTTTTTTTTTTTTTTTCGTTACTCACGTGAGTAAAATAATACCATTATCTTGTCAGAAATTTTTCAATCATGGTAATACGTGTCTTGAAAAAAATATGTCAAGCTTCATTAATGACAGTGTATACGCGTGGCTATCTTTTTCTACCGAAGAGACTGCGGAAGCTTTCTTGCTCATACACTAGAGTGGCTGAAGCTTGACATTTTTTTTTCAAGACGTACCACTATGGTTGAAAAATTATGTAATGAAATTTTAGATTGTAAACTTTTTTTTATTACTTCGTGAAAAAAAGAAACTTGCGAATCTCTGTGTATTCAATCAACAAAAAATAGAGAAGAGCAAGATGGCAGGTCTGTCGTGAAAATTTGCAAAAATTGCAAAGTATGCAAATTTAGAAATGGTGGATAGATTTCGAAAAAAAAAAAACCACCCTTGGATCCAGGAACAAGATATCTTTCATTCAATTTTGAATTTGGTACTTGATTCAGGTGTTGAATTGATCTAAATTCCAGAATCATATTATGGCTTGAAGAGTCGAACGTATAATTAAAATGTTTGGGTTTTACTGCGTCATCTTGTTAAGCAACTCATAAAAAGACAATTCTAATTAGTCTGGATTCCAAATATATCAAAACGTCCGCGTCGGGTCGTCTGCGGAATTTCTGACCCTGATAAAACTGACTTTGTGGAACAGCTAGTTGCGAACGGGGTCGCAATATCAAGCAACAACATAAGGCTTCCATAAATATAAGGGCGGGTAACGTATTCCCTCACTTAAACCCCACAAGCATAACGTTCAACCGTGGAGAGCAATAACAGTTATCTGTATACACTCGGTTATATTGTTGAAGGTACATACAGTTTTTATTGCCTACTAGATCCAATCAAATTAATTATTCAGTCAAGACATCGATCCAATTCGGAATCTGAAACATTTGTATAAACACGGGTAGTCTACGTGACGTTGTACAGGTGCCCCGAGGCTTTTTATCCCAGGAAACTGTACAAAAACTTTATCTTCTTACCCTCGTTTTATCTCTGATACTTTTTCTTAATTTATTTTATTTTCTTTCTTTCTTCACTAACTGTTATCGGTGACCCTCACGTTTACTCACTCTTCTCCCCCTGTATACTTCTTTCTACACAATGACGACAATTCACGTTGCGTTATGAAACGATTCTTAATTTTGTTATCAATTCAGGGCTCTGCAGATTCCTTCGGGCCGATTATTTAAATACTGCAATTCAATGAATTGTCAGACTACTTATCTATCAGAAATAGTGACGGGTCAATTATATCGACGATCTTGTGACGTGCTATAATCGTTACGTAAATCCTTAGTCTTATCTCTTGCTTCGTTAAGACATGACGTACTGCCATCCACTATCTTCGGTGTTGGAAGCGTTTTATCAACTAATTAAATAGTAATTGTAAAGAATCGTACGACTTATTCCAGATCGAATGAACACCTGTAGCTTTTGTGTATCTTGTAGATAGTCGAACTTGTTAAGCTTGAATCTTGCATAGAATTTTATCCGACGATCAGACTTTGTAATTTATTTCCGAATAGTCGTAGTGGAGCATCCTTACCACGGGGTGTCTGCATTAGATGCATCTGATACTGCGGTATTCTGAGAATGTGTTCGATTAATTCAGCTACGAGACCCCGTGCTGAGATTTCACTTGATTCTTCGTCTTGAAAAAAAGAAACCTCGAACGATCAATGGAGACGGGGATAAGGCATTGATATCGGTTTATCACCCGATTTACCTATTCTGGGAACGCGGTGTCTGCTGCGATTATCTACGTGTTAACGGCTCCAGCTCACGCCAAGCCGTAAGCCACACGATAAGGTACCCGGCCTGCAGCCCGTTGCACAACATACACCGAGATTTAATACGGATTCATAGGTATAATGAGCGATAAAGAAGTGGGCCTTTAGGTCCAACGAACTCCGCAGTGGGTCTGTCTAGTCCTTACAAACTTTCTCTAATTACCGTGAATCTTTTACGGTTTACCCAAAGGTTTCTTTCATCCTACTTTCAGCTGATTGAATTTCTCTTGAGAGGATATAAACTCCGCAAGCTTGAGAATCTTCGGTAGCTCATTGAGCATTAATGATTCTCATTAAAAGTTGACAGTGAACAGAAAATTATTCGAAAAAAGAAAGCGAATTGTTGTACACGATGATCGGATTATTTGACGGCTCAGAGGATTGGCGTGTGCAGGTATTTTATTATTCATACATCGATATCGATATCCGGACGTTAATTCGATACCAGGATAACGCACTCGCGGTGGAACATAAAACATACGTAATGGCTTTAGGTAAGCCTTGAAACCCGGGTGCGTTGGTGTATATGTCATGTTTATGATTTTATGTAGTCCCATGGGACCACCGGAACGCTCCCTACCGACCAGTACCCACAGCCCTTGCATTTCATCTACGGAACTGGAGTGGTAATGCGCCATTGGGAATTCATTATTGAAGGTTGTCACCCATTCAACTCTATTTGATCGGTACTACGCTCCGCAGTTTTCGACCTCTGATGCGTCATGCGTTACCGTTCCTTTCGGCATCATCCACTTTATGCACTCCTGCACAGTTTTCGGTATCTATAGGGTACTGTACTGCAAAATTTTTGGGTCCATGGTACACCTGACTTCAAACGACTCACTGACTTCAAATGATTTCAACTGACTTCAACTGAGTTCGAGTCGCGTTTAGCATAATTCTGGCAGTCGATCCTTGTTTTTCTCGGTCCGTCAGTCTGTTTCGACTGTTTTTGAAGTTCGCGCGCAATTTATCCTGTATATAAGATTTTATACGGGCGACAAAGCCTGTGAATGCGGTTCTATTTGCTTTAATCGAACGCGTTTTTGAATGATGTGCAATTTTTGTACACTGATTTGAGAAATGAAAATGAGAGTTGTGTTTTTTTGTTTTTTCAGCCTAATTCATCGGGACACGAGACCCGAACCATCCATAAGATGTTCGACCCTCCGGGGGGCGACCAGATTGCCAGCAGCTCCGGACCATCGCAGCGAGGCTCGGTTACGCATCGACCCAAAGGTCCTTGTCTTCGTTGAAACCCTGTACTCCAGGTTGGGACGAGAAATCGCTGAGCTGCTGGTATATAACAGGATAAAGTAAGTCTCGTTACCTTATAGTATCGCGGCCCTTGCCCAGTTACACTGTGTTCCACCCTTATTTTACGTCCGAGTATAAAACTGGATCCGCTGTTTCAATTGACAGTAAAACGGACGTTAGGGACTTAAACCGAGACGTTCAAGGGTTCAAACGACGGGTTAAAAACAGAATCAGAAAAGTGATTTTCTCTCTATGTTTGAACACTTTGAAATTATCGATCTTGTCACTTTTTTACCCCTGTTATTTTATATTCTCTGAATTTTCAACTGAATATTAGGTACATCTTCTAATTACCGAGCTGTTAATATGAAAACTGGAAAAACTAAAACGGCGGAGAGCCGTTCGTTTTAATTTCTTTTCCTTTTTTTTGTGAGAAGGATGATCGTAGTCTTTCTTACGGTCTGACAGCACTGTCGAAAAACTAAGAAAATGGGGTTTTCTCTTTCCTTGGATCCGGTGTTTACCTCTATATGTCATAAGATTTATGCTCTCCGCGACTTGTAGCCGTGGCAGAAGAAGATCATCGCGTTTTACGAAGGACTAGGTACAGGTATAAAAGAAGCGAAGAGTTGAGGTACAATAATTCGTTTTTTTAATTATCAACGTATTATTTTTGTACCACTGAAAGTAATTAACAATTATCTTGAGATCCTTCTGATAAATAACTGGCGCTGGCGCCATCGGGGGGAGAAAAAAGAATGTAAAAAAAAGATAATCAAAGATAAAGCATCTCATTATGTATATGTGAAGAACTCCGACCGCGTCTTGTTCATTCCATCGTCTCAGAGATATCATGATTATTAATGTATTCCATTACCAGTTGTTGTAAATGTAACCGATAAGTTCGCTACGTGTTGTTTTTTCGTCTCATCAATTTACTCTTGTTCGACTCGGGTCATTACCGTTAATTATAATTGGAAGCCAATGTCTGAAATATGAAATAATGGTTATATAGTCTCACCAATATCGCGGCAATTATTTATTTGAGGTTCAGAGATCAATCGGTGTGCGAGTCTATAATGCGATATGGGGAATTTCGGGGTGGGGGGGGGGGACCCCTTGGTGATTTATTAAACTTTCAAGAGAAAAGAATTCCATTTCACATAAGAATTTATTTTTATACGCACGAACGAACATCGCGGAGTATTTTATAATATAGATTTGTCATCGAGAAAGAAGGGAAGAAAACCGCCGGAGTGAACAAAAAAGTGGCCGTTTTGACTCCACATGGTGGCCACTTTTTTGCGGAAAACAAATTCCCTGACATTTCCCTGACTTTCCCTGACCTAAATATAATTTTTCCCTGACTGAAATTTGGACGAATTAGTGGTTATTCAAGTATGTAATAATAATGCTCTAAATTCATGGTGAAAGGAAATGATTTTTGAGAATACTTTTGATTGCATAAATGTCGCTGGGGATCTTTTATTCTGTCTTGTTTCGTATGACCATGAAATTCCTTTGCTTTTCCCTGACTGTTCTTCGGATTCCCTGACATTTCCCTGACTTCCCTGACCATTTTTCGAATTCCCTGACTTTTCCCTGATTTCCCTGTTTTCCCTGACGAGTGGCCACCATGCTCCAGGACAAAATTCTCTATTGCTTTCGTAATCGCAATTTTTTATATTCTTTCAACCCTCGTGAAGTTGAGTGAGTGTGTGTGTGAATTTATTACAGAAAAAGTTGACTGAAAAAAATAATTCATTTTGCGAAAATAATATGTGATTCAAATTCATATCAGTTATTCATTATTAGCTGTCTTATGATATTCAAAATGACAATCTTTTGATGAGCTTATGATCCTCTAGAAATCTTGTCATCGTAGTTGTTCATGTTCTGAATTTCAAATTATCCGAGGCATTTATTTCGCTGTCGCACGGTATGTATCAGAACCTGAACATTATGCAAAATTGGATGTAATATCTTCTGCTTGAATGATAATTGAGGGGCTCCAGGTCAGAATACTAGGGTAATCCGGGTCACGCCCTTTTCCAGAGATCGGCTTAAGAAGTGTTTCGGCATGTTGCCTCGAGCTTCATACGATATTGTTATCACAATTTTGACTAAATTAATCTAATACAAGAACGGTGAAAATATTTGGAACGTACGGTGCTTCGATCTAAATTGGAAACCATGAAGAAAAGTAGGTTGAAATCGATAAAAAAAAATTAAAAACATGCAGGAATGTATTATTCAGGAAATTTCTTCAAAATCTACATTGCAGAGATTTTTCAAATCATTGATCCAAGTACAAAAACAGGATTAAAAAACCAAGAGAGTATTTATTACGCAGGGTGACTCCAAAATCTGAAGATAAATCCTTTCACTGGGAAATCTAATAGAATTATCTGAAGGGTTGATCCGGCAATTTAAATTTGACATAAATTACCGGTGCAGCAAGATCTTGATATCGTCGATGGGAAATTTTCATTTTCGATTACAAACTCTATAATATATATCGTGCGAAATGTGTGCTATAAATCAGTTTAACTCTAATTAGCAAGTCGTTGGAAAAAAAAACATCTACATGTTTATATCGGTCTTATTGATCGAAGAAAAAGATCGTCACAAAAATCTGGAATATTTAGAAAATTCAAAAACGATTAGTTATTTAAAGCACCCTAGAAATAGTAACGAATACATGGTAATAAGTCTTCTTATAAAAAATTGAGATGATACTTATACGATTAGATCAAAATTCAGAGAGAAAAGAAGCTTCCTTCTCCACTACAATCATCTCCATCCGTCATAGTCCACCATAGCACGAAGGTCCGAAAACGTTTGTCCCATTTGTCCGGTAAGACAAGCATGATACACGATCACAGACGGATTCTAGTATGAAGTAGGGGTTGTTCCATATTTATATAACACGATTCCCCCCTTTTCCTCGCGTTACGTAATGTTTTTATACATGTTCTGTTTTTCCCATTCACAATCAGACTGAAAATACGTTTGTAGTATGTAATTCATAAACAACCCCAGGTTAGACTTTGAAATTAAATGTATTGTGATAACAGTCTGAACATATCATCTAAAGAAAAAATAATACTATATAACACATAATTAATGAAAATTAAGCACCTTCCGGTACTGCAGGATCGAATCGAGTAACTCGATCATTTTTTTAGTAAGGTAGGGTAAGGTTGCTATCGATGGACCCCTTAAGCAAAGTTGGTCATAAAAATTGGATTTTGAGTCGAAAATGCGAAACCACTGGTGGATGTTTTCTTCGAAACCTATTCTACAGAGCAGTCACGAGTGAGCAAGGTTATTGTTAATTTCTGATTATTTATCACCGATTTTCTGTTTTTTTAATTTGGTCCATTCATGGCAACCCTGCTCCACGAATGGACCACCCCATCTCCTTCGATGGACCGCTAAAATAATAAACACAAAACAATACAAGGACCTGCTCCATGGATGGACCACCCCATCTCCTTCGATGGACCACTAAAATAATAAACATAAAACAATACAATGACCTAATGACCTAATATATTGGTGTAAATGATAAATTGTTGACGTATGAATAGATTTTTGAGATTTCAAACAAATTGTGGGTCAACCACGATGGATGCTCTCAACAGTGTCTTACAAACTGAAAAAAGTAATACCTTCCATACTGGTCCATTCATAGCGTTGTTGCCCGGTCCATTCATGGAAATTCGCATCGCAACACATAACCTATCCTACTACCACAGGATGAAAAGATACCAAAAAAAAGTATCGGTATCATTTTGAAGAGCGAAGTATAAGGTTCAAAACCATCCAACACGATTTAGGAAAAATCACCGATACAAGGGTTCAAACGCGTTTGCAAAATTAGGAAAAATGAGACCAGAAAGGGCAAATTCCTACCTCGCTCAATTTCAGCACACCTACGGCACCCGTGTGACTGTTTTTAACATGGCCACTCTTTGGCCACTAGTAGACTTGATTCGCACTGATAGCAAAGCCAAGCACTAACACATACCGAGATACACCACTGGTCCATCGAAGGCAACGGTCCATCGATAGCAACCTTACCCTAAATTAATTTGGTAAACTTTCTCGATTATCGAATTAATTGATTACGTGACTTGAGGCGTTTAACAGAAGTTATCAGTATGCCTATGTAATTCTCTAAATCATCTGTGTGTATTGAAATTTGACAGGGTTTTGTATCGTGTTAAAATTAATCAGCCTCTACACCACCACCGTATCCCTAGTTCGCTACGGTACGCGGGGGATTATTTCGTATTGTAATCTGTCCGATAATCAAATAATAATACATGCAATGCCTGTGTATAGTCTGGAAGCCGATATGTTGCGGAGCAATGGTCAACGTTAGGTACACATAGATATGGTATAGGCATACTCAATACACCTGTGTTGGTATTCTGCTTGCTCAAGCTTTCCGCCGAGGCGGTCACGGCCTGATAATTCAAAGCCAGTTTCCTTCATACAGGCCAATTTCATAATCGATAACACAACGATATCTGCTGCATCGGCAAACGATCTTCAAAGCGTGACGTGCTTGCGAGAAAAGCTCCGTCGCATCCGCGACCGAAATACTCAACGATCTCACTTCGCCTCCCCCGCCTCAATTCTGAAAGGTATCAAAAATAATTGTATTACCGAATAACAATTCTGTTGTGTGGAGACGAATTAGTGACTTGAGATAATCACCAAGGAGACCCGAATAAATTCAACACCCCGTTTCCCACCCCCCACAAACCCTAAAAATCCTCTTTTCGTTGTCGTGGGAGTAAATAAGCTAGACTATTCCGTCGGACAACAACGAGAGTTGAGACCGAAGCTGAGGAGATTCTGCCATTCGAAACCATTGGTAAATTACCGTGGCCGAGTTGATATCCCTCGTGGTTTTCGCCTAATTATCCCTGCAGGGTCCCTCTATTAATTGACGGGCGCTGGGATCAACCAGAAATGCCTCCGAGATTAGGTTTTGGACGGTGATGCAGGATTACTCGGTATATATTTAAGCTTGTGGTTCTATGCGGCTATCGGTAAAATACAAAACCGCGAAATGCAATGGCTGCCTGATTTTTTCTTTTTTTTTTACAGCCAAACTATTGCCATTGATTTTTTCACCTAGAAATCGGTCAGCGCAACATGGAATTACTAGGAAATTTTGATCTAGTCACGAGGTGAAAAGCTATTTGCAAAAATACGCAATTGACAATCTTTAAGATGAAAAAAATTGTGAAAAAAAAATTGACACAGTAAAAATTTATTGGGATTGTATCGTAGATTCTAGGTTTTCGGAATAGGCTCTTTGTAACGACTTGAACAAAGTCATTTTTCAATATGTCCCATATTGTCACTATTTTGATTGAAAAAATTTTCAAACAAATAAGAAAAATCATTTTTTAGCAACGAAAATGTTACGTTAAAATATTCTTTATTGATGAAACAAACAAAAAAATCAGAGTTCACTGGATAATTTGCAAAGTATTCGATGAGGAAGAAGATCGGATGTAAAGTGAGTTTCTATGGTCCTGAAAAAACTGAAAATATCCTATAATTGTTTTCCTCAAAAATTAAAAGTCGATAAGAAAATTTAACAATAATTTATCGTTTTCAAATCCTGGATTATTTTTCTAGTTTGTTCGATGGTCGTTGAATCCTAATGAGAAATTTGTTCAATTATTATTATTTTTTTTTAAATCGTATCTGGTCTCCTCATTAATTCATCGCACACCTCCACCTCTATCCGAATGATATCGATTCAGGCCGAGTATAAAACGTAATCGGAAAAAAAGAAAATCTCCCCGCCGCATCGCGATTCCAATTCAGGTTATATAATTATTACTGCGGGGGTCATTTGTGACGGTATATAACCGTGGTCCGGAGATCCTCGGTGTGCGGTCGGAGTTGGACCATTTCCGCGCATTTTCCACTTTATTAGCCTCATTGTCGCTAGTGGCGAGAACGGACGCATAACCATCTGCAGGCGCTGCGGTTTTTCCATGCCCCGTTCAAATTTAGCATATTCTTCGAAACTGGCCGTCCCTTCATTGGCCTGGAACGGCGAGTGGCCAGAATCACGGAACACCGAGATTGCGGGCATATTCCATGAATAGGTGGATGTTACAGAATCCATGGGTGCAAATAACGCGGAGAGAGGTAGTAGAGATAGTGGCTCAGCGGACCACCGTACCCATGACGTGACCTTTAATACTCTGCTTAATTACTACGTCATGGACCACAATAACGTGGACGAATACCCAGCTGGGTATACCTACACGTATAACGTCGTCGCCTATTCTATTCACGGGCTGATAGAGTCGTTCGCGAAACAATGCAGGAGATGTATACGAGTAAGTACAACGTCTGCGGGTTATGAGCCTGGCGCACAAGATATACCCTACTGAATATCACTATCAAAATGTGCTTGGTCATCATAAAACCATCGATAGTACACTGATTAAAATTGTTCAAGAGCGAAAAACGTCTTTGATATATTAAGAGTATGTCTGGACCGGGGAAGAAAACGTTTGTGATAGCTCTTAGGGTATTTTTTTGTCTCTTGTGGAAATAAACTCAAATTTTCAGACGGAATCTTGTTCAAAAAATGAAAATAAATGATGACAAGTTCGGAATGTATTTACCATGTGTCAAAAACGACAGAGTTACACGTTTATTTTCTCTTCTCCTCTACCTAAATCTAGTAATTAACGTTTGAATGAAAGTGCAGAGTGATAGAATATGGAATTTATAGCAATTTTCTAGAAACTCGCTTTTTTCGAGTGAATACACTTCGATTTTGAAAGTGAGACATTTGAGGGGTAAAGTTTTAATTCTCGCACGATGAGAAAAAAAAATGTTTCAAGAGATCCAGGACAAATTTTAATTGTGAATTTAACATTTAAAAAATTACAAATCCTGATAATACGAAATCTCAATTTTTGGAAGTTTAAAATTCTTGAATCCTGAAATCCTGAGATTTTTAAATATCTACGGAAATTCTGGATTACTGAAATTTTGAAGTTATGAAAGTGCAATCACAAGTTCTACATATAGGTATATGATTATATGAAGCATTCCAATGGTAAAATTTAAATCCCTACATGATTACGTAGATCCCTAGATGACAAAAAATGTGAAAAAATTACAAATAAATATTGAAATGACATAATTTTTAGTACGTCGATGAACAAATGTGTGAAAATAACATCATATTCAAAGGGTCACCTGGAAAATTTCGACGAATCTTAAAAATTAGATTGATCAAATCTTATGAGCAGCTAATCTTCTGCATTCGATATTTCTCTCTATATTTTTACCATTTTTTTCGACATCGATAAATTTTCTCTACCTTCGATAAGAGATGAGAATTGATGTTGGCACCAGTTTCGAAGATGATTCGAGAATCTTAATAATCGAAGGGTGCTTTTCATGGAACGGGTCCGCTGATATGATTCCGGTTTCCGTCTCCTCTCCATTTGTTCGTTCGTTCATAACTTCTCCGTGGCTGGATGCTGGGTATATAGACGTATAGTTCGTCGTTCGCGATTTCTGTTCAAGTCGGGATAAATTCCCCTTGTCCAAATCTACTGAACCGCGGCGTGAAGACCGGAAGGTTAGAGGTTGAAGGTAATATTATAAGAGTCGGGTGTCAAAAGGAAAGAAGGGGCGGAGAATATGATGTAAGAAATTCGCAAGAATCAGGGCGATGGTCCGGCTCGTTTCAACCGCGCGGTGAATTTTCGAAGTTTTTTTTTCAACACCTCGATGGCCGTAACCGAAAAATCTGGAAAAATTCTCAAAAAGCCTATGTCCAAAATGAAAATTTCTGACCCAAATTGCATAATGTCCAAAGTTTTCCTGCAACCTGATTTTTAGATTTATCGATGAAAAAATTATCAACAAATAATTGGTGTGGAGATCAATGCACCGTGAATTTATTGAATCACAGTAAATCATGAATAAAAGTAAGATAAAAATAAAAAAATTAATAAAATAATAATAAAATAGATAAAAGCTAAAAAATCAGGTCGAAGGAAGAACTTGGACATTATGCAATTTGGGTGAAAAATGTTCATTTCGGACATAGGCTTTTTGAGAATTTTTCCAGATTTTTCGGTTACGGCCATCGAGGTGTTGAAAACAAAAACTTCGAAAATTCACCACGCGCTCAAATTTATTTTGAAAAATCTGAAAAAAAAATCTCGTTGCTATTTAGAGTCGGAAGAATGAGACAAAAAATCACGGACCAGATCTGAGAGGTCGAGGGTCACCGGCAGGTCGATTTGGCATGGAATGCCCCATATATATATACCGCTAATTCCTTACCGCCGAGCCTTGCGAAGGCTGAACTTAATTATCCGTATTAAACCTACCTGACACATTATCGACTCAGAAATGTGGGGCAGCGGCCCTAGAGATACGGACCCTAATTATTTATTACTCTATTCAATTCTGCGAACCCTAAACTCTGATCTAGCCAACTAACTCCATATATGCCACATTTTTTCATTTTTAGAATAATTCGCTGAGTGAACCCAATATTCCCTAGGAATTCCGGGATATTCCAGGAGAAAAAAAATTTCCTAAATTTTCCAGGACTTCCATGTTTTTCAAGGAGGTTGACTTGACCTTGACTAATTCAGGTGACAAAATTACTATTAAAAACTATTGAGGACTATTTTCATTGTCGATTCCAAGTTCAAAACGTCCTATCTATCGCGACATGCCCATGCTATGACGTCACTATTCGGTACGACGAACCCGCCATCTATCGTCATCTGCGGAGGTCCACTGCTCACTTCATACTTCGTATCTCCTAGTTCTAGTTGTCTGACGAGGGATACGGTAAGTTATTCAAATATGGCGCGAAAACTGTGTATCCTGACGTCATGGGCGATCAGTAAGCGTTTTTACGATATAAGTATTTTGGAAGTCTTGGTAGTCACCGAAGTCTGCTAAAAGTCGAGGAATATTTCATAATAGTCAGATTGGAATCATTTGGAATAAATTTTTTTTTTTTTTAGGAACTGTTTGGCCTTTTTTGGGCAAGTTTTATTGAATAATTGAAAAAGTCCAATAATATTGATTTACTTGGTTTCAATGCTGCAGAAAAATTTGTCATCCATTTTTCAATAAATTACGTTTAATTCTGTGAGTACAAAATCTGACATGTGTAATTCTGCAGGTTTTATATAATTCAGAGCTTTTTGAGCCAATATCTGGACACGATTTTTATTCCAATTTTATAGAGCTCGCGTTTATAATCCGGCTAGAATATCTGTATTTACGGTTTCGAGCTCGTTCACCGTTAATTAACGCTCGTGATTGAGAAATTATTTGAATCACAGCTGTGGTAAGTGTGACAAAATGGGTACATAGTGCAATTAATTTTATTTTTCTTCTTCACCTCTGAAGAGTGAAATGCGGAAATATACATGAAAATAGATTTCGTACCGGGAACAGAGGCACATACATAATTTCTGGGACAGGTTTATGACCATTAAAGCACGTTCTACATGGATGTATTACATATATACGAGTATCGGTATAGGGTACCCGATAATGCATATGCATAAATTCACTCAATCGACGAAATTCTATTGCAGCTGTACTGCGGTCTGTATATCTATATACACATATACGAACAGACTTGAAACGCATTTACACTCGGGCTTGAGAACTCTTCACTGCAGGGCTGCCATTATACTTGGGAGTTTCGGGGTCACCTCGTGGGTGAAATAAATTCAAAAAGACAGCCGCACTCTCGAGAAATGCTCGGGGGACTCAACTATAGGCTTCCAGATCTGACCTGACCTCAATTTCATCGATAACGAATGCGGTTCCAATTTGCGCCTATACAGCTCTTGCCAATATCTGATGAACCCATTTATCTGATAACAATTGAATTAATTCTGATCATACACGAAATTATCTTCATCAGAGCTTCATTTAATATATAATTTAATCTTCTGTAATTTTTTTTCTTCTCTGTAAGAACGAAACGGTTCCAAAGCCGGATGATGAAATTCATTCATTTCTGTATGATAATTCAATTTATATTTCATTTATGAAAGGGTTTCGTCGATGGCTCGATACGGCACGAAAAATTCAGAGAAAAAAGGGGTCGGTACGTACGATTTCATATTCGCGGCGGTACGAAGCCTAAAAAGTACATACCATAGGTATATATATTGTAACTATATAAAGGCGAAGAAATTCATTCATGAATAATTCTCAGTCTCCTTATAGTATATGGTATACATTGTTCGCCATCTCACTCTCTTTGCACCCTCTCGTGATTCCCCTCGTCTCACTTTCTACCAGGATTTTGTAAAAATTCATGTTACGTCATTTTCCTAACGGTTGAAAAAACACAATTTTTAGCCGTTTCTATTATTTCAACCGATGGAGGGGGATTTTTTGAGCTTCTATATAGAATCACAGGGTGGCCACAGACCTAGAAATCCTGGAAAACATGGAAATGTCATGGAATTTCAAAATTGTCTTGAAAAACCTAGAATTTTCATGGAAATCAATGTTGGTCATGGGAAAATCATTTCAGTATTTAAAAGTCAACTTTTGATTTCGATTCGAATGAAATTTATGGATAATCTGGACGAATTACTAATAATTGTAATAACTAAAAATTCGAAACTGCTGAATATAATTTTGCAGGAAGAAAAATGGCTTGCACACATTTTTATGAACAGATATCTTTTTTAGTCCGATGTGCGAAGAATAGAATCTATAGGTAATCCGATTTCAGATTTCTAAGATTCAAACTGATCAAAAAAAATTCCTCAATTATAAACACAAAAGTTTGATCAATTATTTTCTGAAAAAAAACCGATTGTTTTTCTATGTTCGTACAACAATTTTCGTTCGAGACCAGAAAATCTAAAATCTGACCATTTTTTTTTTCAGAAAATGAGATTCTTAGTTACAAAACTTTATTTTTCATTACTAAATTTGATCCATTCTATATCGATTGTAATTTGAAAACGAATTACTAAAAATATATTTCATATTGATAATGGTAAGAAAATAATTTCAATTATTTATATTCAATTTATTGATCTTATTTGAATTGGAAGTCAAACATAGCTTCATGTATCGTATAAACATGAATAATCAACGTAAATGGATACAATGATAACCATAAACTATCTACAATCGATAAATTCAATGGAATTTAATGTAAAATTTGATTTCCCCACTCCGTAATTTTGAATGGGTAAAATACCGGTATGGGAATTCGATTGAAAAAGGCGTCGGGTGTTCCTGAGGTCGGGAATACGGTTATTTTGAGCCCCGTACAAAACGCCCCCGCAGTGGACTTGAAACTGGAGTATAAATAGCTCTCCAGACTTCCTATGTGATCTTCCATGAAGATCAAGTCATCCGGTACAAGTGGGCGCAATATCTTCTCGCGGTTATAAAATTGTGGCTATGTACAGTGTTATAGATACTTACTCTGATATAGGGCTCATCTTTGGTACAGAGGAGGAGACTGCAGGCCGGATGAATTACGCGCACGCGTCTTATACGAGCCTCTCGTCACACGTTACGGTACTTGAACTCTGCGTTATCATTCTCACTCCAGTCCTGCTGCCAGAATTAATTATTTCTAATTTGGTTCAATTACTCTGCGTCTCTACCCACGACGAGCGTTGCGTCAATGTTATAGGAGATTTTTAATGAGAATAAATAGAGTAGAGAGAGATATATATATATATAGAGGTCCGCCTTGTGTAAATAGCAAGAATCGCTCGTACGACTCAGTTTTTTATTTTCATTTTTTTTTGTTTTCTTATCAACATGACAGAGAATGAGGAAAGGGATATTTTTTTTTCAAGCTTTAGAAAGACGCCGAGGAATTAATATACTACTCTATGCTCAGAAGAAATCCTTGACAATACATGAATGAAAATGGCCTTGTTCGTATCCACGAGTACAATACGGCTTCGGAGTTGGGTAGATCCTTTGAAATTCGATTTCATTCAGAGGTATAAGCAGCCCTGGTTTGGGAACGACAAAAGGGTTTCCTTCGGCAGCGCGATATTACCAACACAGAAAAAAAAAACTAGATCATTTCATTAGTTAATTTGGAAAATTCGTAAAATTACACATTTTTTTTTCTCCCATTCTGAAGATTCTAATTAGGTTTTGCGATGATGAATGTTTTGAAAAGTTCTGCGTGAACAATACAAATTTTGGTATCAATTTACTTTGAATATGTAATCATTTTCCTAGTTTCGATCTTTTGAAATTTTCGCATTTTTTAGATGCGTTATAAAGTCAGATATATTTCGTCAGTGTCAGTTTTTCTGATGATGAATCGATATTTACATGAGAAAATTAGTAATGTCCGTGGGGTGTAAGTTGGTTGGCTGGAAATGTACATTTTCTCCATGTACAGTGAAACGTCTATATGTGCTTGGAGTTTGATTCAATTGTAACTCGATTCACGCAATGTAAATTAATCTCTGTATTTATTATATGTGTACTATCTGTGTTTACATTGACGCGATTATACGTATGTTAACATCAGACTCAATAGCTAGTTGAGTAATTAGTAACGTCGCGATAATAACACGCTAATTAGGAATATATAGATAGCGAATAACGAGAATCGAGAAATAAGCATTATTAAAAGAAACGAATCGGGGAAAATATAACGTTGCCAATTAATAATAAAAATCAACAACATCGATAAGGAGGTCAATCAAGGGAAAAGATAACGATGAGATTTATTGAAAATATTAACCAGAGGGGGAAAATAAACCCAAGAAGCTTGAAAACGATAGCATCGTAAATCATCTTTTATTTTCAATTACAATTATCATTAATTTTCTGAACGTTTCGTGTCCAAATCTGCGAAACCATTGAAATGTATAAAAAAAAAGTAGATACTTCAAAATCGAAAAGTCGAAAAATTTGAACAAAAATGATAAAATTGATCGAAGTTTAGTAGAAAAAAAAAGTGGTATTAACTTTTCTTGAAACTGAATGATTATCATTGTGTAATAATCAATTGCAAATACACGTGTACGTAACTGGGTTATGCAGTTGATTACAAATCGATTATCCCACACAAAAAGAACGGGAACTCGATTGATTGAGCCTTGAACTGTGTACTGTATATACCCATGTGTGCGTCCCCAATGGTAGCAAAAAAAACAATCTTGGCCCATTCTTGAAACAAGCTGATTCAACGAGCGTTGGTCAAGTACCGTCGGTCCTACATATTCCCAGCATCGTCCCAATGGTACATAACAAGAATTGGGTCCAACACTCAGACCAAGGATAGAGCCAGGCCTGGTCCAGTATTACTTAACAGCAATTCTTACATGCTCGGTTAGCACCTCTGGGCCACCGATTGGAATACATTTGGCCCAATCATACACGTCAGCGAGTGGGTTTGACACCTGGCCCAAGACTTGTCACATTTTGGGCTTGATCGTATATGCCAATGGTTGGGGTATGTGCTACGATCATAGCTGACCCAACCTCTAGCCCAATCGTACACGCCGACGAGTGGGTTCGACACCTGACACAAAGCTCGTCACATATTGGGCTCAATCGTATACGCCAGCGGTTGGGCCAGAAGCTTCAACCATAGCTGATCCAATGTCTGGCCCAATCGTGCACGCCGACGAGCGGGTTTGAAACCCAGCCCAAAACTCGTCCCATTTTGGGCAACATCGTATACGCCGACAGTTGGGCTATCGGCGCCGATAATCA
>JAFFZH010014125.1:0-76211 GCA_018420115.1 Euura saliciscinereae | reverse complement strand
ACAATCTTCATCATTTCGAGAATTGCAGAATTCGAGAAATCGTCGGCCCGCGCGGAGCGCGGGCTTCGTATCGGCTAGTAGATTAAATCCGAGAGAGTCAAACTTCGAAACAATTGTTTCATACAATTTCAGGATCTATATTACGTATATGATTATTATCCTCAGTGGCAAGTGGATAAGTACTCGAATAATTAAAGAGTTTACCGCAGTCTCTGCTCATATACATATTATTTCAGTTCGTATAATTTTGTTGTTTTTGAGTTCCTCTTCAACGTCAAATTACAGGTTGATTAAATATAAATATGTACCGTATATAAGTCAAGTTCAGGTGTATCGGGTGAAATTGTAGAAATATCTCACGGTTCCGCGAATGACTCGGGTGTTGACGAGTTAATAAATTAGTCAACTATAGTTAATTAGTTAGTAGCCAGTTAACAAGTTTATACAACACGGTAATTAAATACCGCATCTCTGCGTGCAGCGTATAGAGTCGTGGGTATACTGCACGAAGTGGTATTATTAACGACACTCGTGAACCGCTGATAAAAAATGTACATATAACCCCCCATTATTGACATACTTGAATTTTCCCGAGGTTAAAACCGAACTGTTTGATCTAATTACGATAAAAAAATTATTAATTAGTCTGCTACCATGTTTTTCATTTTTTTTTTCTCGACCGAATTTGGGATTGGGTACCGATAATTTAATTGAAACGAAATTAAATGATCATAAAATTGAACAAACTCGTCCCAACCGTTGGGCAACGCCGTGACATACAGCGATCGTTGTGTACAGTGATCATTGTACATGTGGCGCGCGTACGGTTAGACAAAAGAACCCCTCGGGTATAAATGGGGATTTAATACGATGATACAGGCACACAAGCGAATGTAGAGTAGATATACAAATTCCCCCGGATCCGTCAAACAACCTGCAGGGCAAATATATAAATTAACGTTTGTCAAATTTGGTCCGCTAATTATCTGAATATTGATCCGCTGTACATCTGTGAAACGTCAAACACCGTTTCAAAAAATTGTATAAATCCAATCCTCCTTTGCCACAAAGTTTGATCAACATAATTCATTCGAAGCATTGTTTCCAAACCCGAAAAAGCACAGAGTCTTCGATCGTCTATGAAAAATGTGATCTTCCATTTTTCTGCAAGATTAATCGATACCGAGATTCCTTTTCTTCTATTTCTTTCTTCGATATCTCAGGTGATTAACGCGGATTCGTTTCAAAAAGTGAAAAAAGTCTAGTCAGAGGAAGTTCTCTGATACCCACGCATCCGGTTCTTTCGTTTTTGTTTCATCATCGCGCGGTAGAGTTCCTGACGCGATAACGAATAGATATTTTTCTGACCAATTTCAATCGGGGAGGTTCCCGTCGATAGCCTCGCCCGTAACTTCCGGTCTCTCAACTCCCCCGACTTCCCCCCTGCCACTATATATAAAAGTGTATCATACGTCTATCCCCGCACGTATTGCCATCTACCAATCATAAAACCGAGCTGGAGGCTCCTCGTAGTCGAAATATCGGGGATTTCTATCCCAACCCGGGAGGTGGGGGGTGGGGAAGGAGCCCAGGAGTGCAGGAAGGAGGTTGTAAGTGGGGTTCCTTGTTTCCCGTGACGTCACTACCGTCAAAGACGTGGCGGAGGTGGAGGTGGATGTGGATGTGGATGTGGAGGGGGCGATCTAATCCAAACTTAAACTCCCAGGTACTCAACTTTCGCGGGTACACAGTGGCAGGCATTGAGTAGATATAGATATAGATATAGATTATAGATACAGGTATAGATATCGGTTGTGCTCCGTACGCTCACAAGCCGGGGCTCGGGCTCCCTTATTCGCGGAGTAAAGCTACTTTATACGCGTCATTCCGGAAGACAAACGTCGGGCTTATTGTACTCGGTGGTCTACACTCTGCACCCAGCTAATATTTTCAACTCTGGATGATCTAGCTCTTCGCCGTCTTCAAACTGTATGTACAACCGCGATCTGCGAATTTCATATTCCATACGGCGAATATTCAACGTGCTATACAGGTATGCTAGCCGTGCGAACCCGAGCAAATCCGTTCAACGTATAATATTCTATTCGAGTACGGCTTTAGCGAGAGGAGTTTTAAGCAGCGGAATAAAAAATTGAGAAGAAAGTCTTTCGATAGAACGTCGAAATTTGAGAGTATCTCATTTTTACTGATCACAAAGTTTACAATTTTTCGAATTTCAGTGATCAATAATGCAAAAATGAACGAAGAATCTCTAAATTTATGGATTTCTGCATTCAGTATTAATTCCAACAATTAGCTTCTGCGATTCTCGATCAGTTTTCACTTCCGGTTTAGACATTCAAGACGTTCAAACTTTCTCAGAGTTCAGTCTGATATCCCATTATGCATCTTAATAGTTCACAAATACTGACTGGATCATAATTTCGTTTCTTCCGAATCGAACCAAGATTATAGTTCATAAGACGTCACTCATGCTACCATGAAGCAATTAGGAAAACTAAAGGCATACTTCATATTTTGAAGACAACGGAGGGATCTTAAATCGAATGAAAGAATCCTCTGAAAATTGGGTTTCCTGGAATTACCTGGAATAAGGAGGATCGATAAGACCCCAGGTAGTGACAATATGAGCTTTCTCATAATTAGGCCACTTCGATATCAAAGGTATTTCGATTGACTGGGGTTTTCGGAAGGTGTACGAAGTGCCCTGGAGTAGGCAAAGTGTGGATGTGGCAGAATTGATTAATTGAAATTAATCGTCTCATATATATCTTCCTACTAATTAATATAAATTAATTAATACCTCCTGAACAGTGTCGCATATAGTCCAGGCTTTCTCTATTACCGAGACATCGGGAGCTAATTTAGCAGTAACACCTCGTCTGGCTAAGAAGGGATTATTAGGCGACACCGACAATCCGGGATCCAGATGTGTCTCTGCGTTATTGTATCAGACTGACTGTACATATGTATTACTCGCGTGACTAGGGTCCCAGGGGGTGAGGCTGAAAGCGAAGGCCTCTGATTCCCCAGTTTTCTTCTTTTTTTTCTCGAGATGGAATAAAATTCTTCCTATGTATCAAGAGAAGAGGGCAAAGAATGAAAGCGAAAATGAAAAAATGAAAGATGAAAGAGATTAGTGATTAGTGATTCGTTGAGCTCGATTATACCTGGCCCCTCGAATCCGGTTTTCCGCAACCCGAGTTTCCTTTATCCACCTCCACCGGGTGAATTTTCTAACCCACCAAATATTTTCCACCGTCATATTTCATCGCCTTTAACAAATTCTAATTAGCGGCCTCGATGAATTTCGATTACCCCGGGCTAAACAGATTCCCCTAGGGGTAGGTAGGTACCGGTGAAAAATATATTACCGACGAAAATCACCCTCCACGATCTCTCGAGTGGCTTCGAACGTTGTTAAATGTGCCTAATTTAAACGTCGGCATAATCATAGCCGTGGGAATTCTGTACATTAGGTGACAAGTGCGGAAAAACTAACGGATACACCGATGCTTCCGCTATTTGATGAGAATAAGGGGACCCACGACCCAAACAATTGATTAATTATACGTTTTTACTTTCCATAACTTTTCCGCGTTAGGAGAGACTCAGAGTTTGCACTGAATTTTCTCCTTCATTTTCGATACAGTGGAAGTAAGGAAATAATTGAATAATGGAATTCCTTCGATCTTCTATTTCAAGTAAAAAAGAAAAAACGAAAAAAAAAACGTTGTAATTTCTAATAGATTGCCTCTTAGCTCGGCAGAGAGATTTAGAAGGCTTGTAGAAAACGGGAAGGATACAGATACCCCCGGATCTCTTTTCCTCGAAATCGAGGAAATCTCTCGTATATAAGACGAAGTTTATTTCTCTGGAGGTTAGAGAAACGGTGAAGCCGGTGCTGGAGGAGCCGGAGCCGAGGGCCATTCGGTTCGCATTAAACTTTGATCGGCCCTCGAATCAGCTCTGCTGTACCATTGTACGATGGTTGATTTTTTTTTTCTCTTTGCCATGGGGCAGGAGCGGAACGGTAGCATAAGCTACAACGATGCTTATAGACACGAGCCAATATATTACCGGCATCTACCTACGGCTTTATTCTTCCCGCAGTATTTTACGGTACAGCCTTAAACCCGGTACGTCCGATGTTTCCTTTTTATTATTTACCATTTCAACGTTGACGTATGCTACATCGCGAGCTGGCGTTGATTGATGAACAACCGGTGTTTCCGAGGCTCGAGGATAATTCTATTTGAAAAGCGGCTCTTCGCCGAACCGAGTGTATGAAAATGCGATCAAACACAGACAGTCTAAAGAGACCGGTTGTACGATTCCCTCGAAAAACAGGCATCGACGCTCGATACGGGAGACGTAGAACATAGAATGTGCACTGTTAGAAATTTATGTATCAAGTTTCAAAAAATGTATGTGAAGCAATCAACATATTAAAATTCAACTTTTTCGATATTTCAATATTCATATAATAGTTTTGAAAATTCACAATCATTCGGACTGCTACAATAATTGCCAAATCTGATCATAAAATATTGCAGAATAAACCAAAAAATGACGATTGATAATTGACTGAAATACCGCTTTGTCACTGAAAACTAAAAAAGAATCATAGTATGTTTCGAATCTTCTGAACAGTTTGAAAAATTTGATAGAACCATGTAGAGGATACAGTGATTGAAAACTCGGTATGTTTTTTCAATATTAAGACACAAATATGAAATTTCAAGATGTTTTATACCAATTTCATTTCAATCACCAGGATTTGTAAATTGCCTTCCTGTTTGTATAAGAAATGTCAAGATATTTTCAACAGTGTAAAAAGTAAAATATAAAATAGCTAAGCAGTAAACATATCTGGCGACATTCGACCCTGGGGGGGCTGAAAAATCAATAGTCGAGAGACCGGGGGGTTCGGGGCTCTGGGATATCTTTCGCATTTGCGAGAAAATTGCGCGGTCGAGAGTCGAGGTAAGGGTCCAAAGGAGGTAGGAAGAACGGCAAAGGGAGGAGGGAGGGGAATAAGAAGTAAGAGAGCGAACGGGGCATAGAGGGTGGTTCGGCATGATAAGTTATCTGAAGAAGATTCTCTAATGCTCGGAGTCATCAGCCGCCGCGACCAACGAAGGTATTATCTCTCGGTCTAATCCTTTGCTTCGCCTTTCGCCGCGGGATAAGCCATCCGGCGCTACTTTGCCGAAACTTGTTCTCTCTCTCCAATAGGTATAGGTGAGATAGGGAAGATCCTCGGGTAACGATAACCAGCTGGAACACAAACCCCGTGTTTCCGCGGCTTACCGACAGCCCCCTAAAAAGCAAAGTATCCGGATGACGATATAACGGAACAAAATGACGAAGAGGTGATCGTCGAGCCACACATCGCGCTTTGAATAATTGGAGTTGAAATGAAATTCCGAGGGGCGAACGGCGGAGGGCGGAAGGACCGCAGACAGGTGATTAGGATATTGCAATTCATTATCTGTCTCTGGAAACCCCCTTAATTCTGTCGGCAGGTGAGCCTTTCAAGACCATAAAATATTTCGTGAGAAGTTCCGCGAACCCCCTAAAGCCGGGGCTTTCGGGAACCAGATGGGGTAATTGACGTTGAAAAATAAACGACCCCCCGACGATATTTCGCCCCGTCGCATTAACCGACGGGACATTATATTAATTCATGACAAACTTTTTTAACCACAGAATAGTAGAATGGTTAAGAGCGCGACTAATGCATTCGTCGATTCGCTTTTGTTCCGAGTGGTAAAAAAGTGTGTTGAAAGCCTGGTTATAAAACGGTTAAACATTAATTCGAGAATTTCTCGCACCGCTTCCACCTCCCAGCTTCCAGGAAGTGGAAATCGACGAATGATGAAATCTAATCGATATATGCTCCAGGCATCGGTCGCACCTGGAATCCGCCGAGCCGCGAGGCATCGGATTCGAGGATTTAGTTCGGGTTAAAAACTATTTCATAAAATTGATATTGTACCGATGCCAAATTTTTCTCGCAAGTTTTTACATTCGAGACTAAGGAAAAAACGACAATATATAATCCATATACCCCCAAAAGGCCTCCTTTTCGGGATTTGTTGCAGGGTGAAAAAGTTTTCAGAAATGAAGTTTGAAACAATCATTTCCCCCAAAAAGGCACTTTTTTGTCGTTTTTTTCCGTTATTTTTTGATAAATATGAGACGAATTTACCTGGATTCAGTGACCAGACCCAAAAAAGCTCTCGTAGAATTGTTGATGATGTATCAAAGAAGATATCTGTGAAACTAGAAGTCGATTCAATAAATATTTCATCGCCAGTTACATTTTGAAGTCTGAAAAGTAGGTGAAAATTTGTTTTTGAGATGATCAAAGATTTCATATCAACTGATAACTCCAGAAGAAGAGTGGTCCAAGTATACTCATATCGTTTTATATCAGATGTTAGTTTGGTCCGATGACAAGTTCCAAGTTTCTCACCACTCTTGACTTTTTGTGACACGTATCACTCTTATTCTGAGCTGTGCAATTGGATCATTTTTACAGATTATCACCGTTGGGCCCGAATTAGAATAATTTGAAAATCAGATTCGGATTGGATTTTTGCAGATATTGATAGGTGAATGTGTTTAGTGAAGCAATCCGTACTGAATTTTTTTTTTTTATTTGAAAATCGCATAATTGTGGTCCTTTTTCAACCAAGAACTAAAAACAACCCGAAGAAATTCCGTCAAATGAACGTCTGAAACGTTTGTCTTGAATTTTTTTTATGCAAAAATGAGAATTTCTCGACGTTACTGTGCCAATAATCCTCCGGAAGCTCGGTTCTTCGAAAAGTTTCAGGGATCAAGCGGAGCGATGGAGGTGACGCGTCTCTTACATTTCTCATGCTCTATACCAGCGATTTTACACCAAGGATCCACGCGATATTCCGCGTTACGTTTTTGTTGGCTGGTCGTAGCGGGGCAGCCGTTCCCAAGGATGAGAGCCTTTAATGCCGCCTGAACTTACAATGTCACGCTCGACGTATCCATACTATACACAATATAAACACGACACGTGTATGTGTGTGCTTTATGTAAACCTACACACACGTGTATAACGTCCGGGTATCCGCACAACGGAAGATGCAAGGCTGCACTCTCCGCACTCGGGTTTCACAAGCGCCTCTCTTCGACCTGATTTCGAAGCAACTCTACCCCACGAGGAGCCAACACACTCGTAGACCGTTAAATAATATACAAAACACACACGCGCATCGTTCGCCCTTCCCGCAAGGATATACACTATTTTATACACCACTTAAGTATGGCTTACACGCTGAATTAAGTATCAACTTTACCGCCTCGGGATAGGAAACGGTGATAAATTTATAAAGAAATTGTTATCATTCGGATCCAGTACCAGCACCGCGGTTTACCGGAATCTGGTATAAAGTTTGTAGAGAATGGGAATTCAGCCTTCGTCAATGTGGTTCAAAAATTTCAGATGCAATGCCGGAGGAGAGAATTAAGTACCGTGGGAAACAGTAAACGGTGGATTATAAAGTTCGGAATTACACGAGTACTGCTATCATAGTACTAGTATCACTGCAGCAGCGTGAACCGGGGCGAGTGCTGCCAACTTTACACGAGGTTGATATCGCACGTCCCACACCCACTTTTTGTTACTCCTTCGGGAAAGCTGGATTCGAGTATCGGACGATTGACGGTAAGAGAAAATTTGACAACTCGCGGAAGTGGAGTTGGGCAATAATGAAGCAAAAAAAAACCTAGGGTGGAAAGTAGATTTCAGAAAGGGTGCCAAAAATCCTTCTTCACTTCCCGTTTCCCTGTTTTCAGAAGGAAAAGTTATGTTTTCATATGTGATCGATTTTTGGTACGACGATATCTCGAGAACGAAAAATTCTGACTTTCATCGATTCCGTACTTTTCGAATTATTTGAATAACAGTATTTTACAAAATAAAATATAAATCACGATATCTTGAGAAAGGATCTAAAGATTTGGACAAAAATTGGTATTGGAAGGGTTTTCGGGTCGCTGATCACGAATCAGAAGCCAGATTTGCAAACTTCACAGTAACAAAACCAATATTGTTGACGATCAACTCTAAAACTGATCAGATTTTGATTGAAATTGGCTTCCAAAGGTTTTTTAGGTCGCTGATAACGAACCTGAAGGCGGATTCGCGGAATTCAAAATTGCGAATCCAATTTGCTGACAGAAAAACTAAAAGTATTTCCATTTCTATGTGAAATTATACCCGTAAGTTTTTTGGTTCGCTGAACACATATTAGTAGATGCGAATTCCAAGAATATGAATTTTAAAAAATCATATTTTTCGAGCACAAAAAGCTTTCATAACAAATCCGGACCAAGTTCCACCCGTGGCTGGTACATCTAGGAAGCTTCGGAGCTCGGCGTTCCATGTTCGAAGCTTCCTCGCCAGGATTTCTTTCGGCCATGCAGACCCTTGGCGAGGATTGAGGGCATCGGATGAATTTCTGCGGGGTAACTCGGGGTTCGATATACGTACACCGTCTATAACCTCGCGGTAAATTAGTTATCCGCTGTTAGACGTGTAGCTTTCTAGCCCGAGCTCGCAGCCCTGCCACCCTGAGCCACCCACCCCTAACTCCGGATCAAGTTTGGAATCGTGGCGAATTTCCAACCGTAACGCGATGGAATCGCTCGGATTATACCCGTCAGTTAGTTTGTCTGTCAGGTGTTCGGGGTTCGGAAACTTACTGTAACACGGCTGCTTATCCCTTCCCGACCCGACCCGGGTTGGGATGTGTTGTGCGGTAATCGAATGAACCAAACAACTTTTGCAACGATTTAGAATCGTGCAGTTTGAGGGTTCGAGGGGATGACGAGTTTCGTGTGAAAAGAAATGAAATCGTACTACCAGCCGGTGGTTTGTTCCTTCCTTAGGTATATAACCCCTCGTGTCTCAAATATCCGGAGACCTCGCTTGCGAAAATATGAAAAGTGTCGAACCTGTCACCTTTTAACCCCGTTGATCTCGGATATTCCCATAATTATGCCGGAAACCCGAACCCGGAATATTTCAAAATTTATCACTCTAGTATACACCTTTTTCCTTTTAGAAAAATAAAAGTATTCTTCGATCAGATTCTTTTTTTTTAGTCTGAGTAGAAGGTCATTGCAGGTACCAAAATCTGCTAGATTTCTTCGTCCTTTCAAAACACTGGAGAAAAAGAAGAAGGAGAAGCATATATTTTAGAACCCAGTTTCGGCTGATCAAAAAATATGCTCACTCGCTACTATCTCCGCTAACCCCGATTATTACCGAGAAATTTTACGAGGTAGAATTTCTCGTTGGTAAGAAGAAAAAAAATATTGGAATAAATTTACCTCTTCCCGAGGCTCATTTTCCCTCAATTTTTGTCTTCCTCGGCAAAAAATGAGGGCGAAACAGACCCACAATAAACACCGTTGATCGTGGGCTCGAGGTCGAGGGGCGAAAGTCACGATTCGGGACCGGATCTGTGCTGGAACCGAGGCTCCTACCGAACTTGTGTATTATTAACAGAGATATTAATAATAATGCCCTCTGGATGGTGAGGAGGGTAGTCGCAGGGTTACCAGGTAGGATGGCAACAAAGGGTTAAAATCGCGTCCCCAGTCTCCCGAGTTTCGCGTTATTCCCAGGCGCAAAGTCGATAGAGGCGCGCAAGCGCTGGCATATTCTTGATTCTCTGATTACCGGCGAGGTAGAACGTACGTAGTTTCATAGTAAAGAACAAGACGCCAGGAGACTCGAGACCCTCGTTGCTGTCTCGTACTTTATATTCTGCTCCAACGCTCCTTGTACTTTTCTTTCACTCCAAGTTATTACATTCTGTTCTATCTATGGTACATGATAGATAAAAGCCAGACGCGACGGGCCAGACAATCGCAATCATTTTTCACTCTCTTTGAGTACAAGATTTTACACAAACTCTTAAGGATGTACCTACTTCGGGTTGAAAAAGGCCCAAAATAATGCGATTCCAAAAAACTTTTTACTGCGGACTTTTTTAGGGCTGGTCACTGTATCCAGGTAAATTACTCTCATACTTATGGAAAAATGACCAAAAAAAAGTACCTTTTCGGGGGAAATGATTGTTTCAAACTTCATTTTTGAGAACTTTTGTCACCGTACAACAAATTCCTCACGTAAATCTACTCTTCTTTCTATTCTGATAGAAAGAAATAACCTCCTCAACCGGATCATGAATTTGTCAAAAACAATTCAAAGAGAATGTCACGACGGGGTCATAATTCAAGGTCATCGATAGCCAGCCGCAAAAAGGCAGTCGAGAAATGTCTGATATAATCTTCACCAGCCGGCGCCAAAGAAATGAGTAAGAGTACAAGACTGAAAGAAAAGGAAATGCTTGTGGAGCTAAATCTCACCCCGAGAGGGGTATAAAAATAGAAGCAACAGCAGTAACGTGGGAGCAGCTTGTACCGAATGTAATAAATACGAGTTTGTTTCTTCCACACGTACCTCCCCGTATACCTGTCGACAATTTGGAAAGAAAAGTTGTTACGGGTCGGGTCGCGAGGGTTATGAAATAACGAGGGGAAGAAAGTAGCAAGGACATCACGACCGATGCCCCTCATGATGTAGTTGATCCACGAAGGTACCTGGCCGCACCGCGGGATCGATGGCCGTCCGTTTTGATCAGTCGGTAGGCACGTACGTGCTGCTGACGGGGTTGGAAGTGGTTTGCGTATGACGTGGGGAAACGAGCGTAGACGGTAAGAGCAACCGGGTAGGACATGGCGAAAGCCTTCGGGGCACGAATCCCCGACGCAACGTCATAAGACATAACGTCATACCGTCGGGTCTGGAAGCATATATATAGGAAGGAAAGATCGAGCGAGCTTCTGTCTCGAACGTTGTTTGAAGTTACTGTATAGGCACACACTGCACAATGGACCGGACGTGTTTCTGGATCCCAGATATCGACCTCGAATCCCCATTTCGTATATTTTTTCTTTCTCTCGATAGAAACTTTGTCGAAGAATAGGAGGCGAGCTATTACACCGGGAAGCTAGACGCCAATTTTCCAGACACCCGCACTGACAGTGAATCGAAGAGTAGTTCCAAAGTAGAAGACACACAAAACCATCTTTGACAAGTTATTTTGGTTTCAGGAAGAAATAGAAATCTATGACCTTTCTTGTTGATTTTTTTCTACACTTTTTCTTCTGAGAAGGGGGAAACTTTTTCATTCGGCTAATAAATGTATCATCCAAGTTGTTATTTCCTGTATTTTTCATCCCTCGTAGATAGAGGGATGTTCATTAGATTCGTTTTTCACGTGTCGAAGAATGGAGATCGATGGTACACAGTGGGAAATATGATAATCACATAATTCACAATAAATCACCGTTGAAAAGTAGAACTTGAACTAATTGTGGTGTCATTTTTGGAAAGGGTGCCTACATCCTGAATCGAATAGAAGCTTTTGAGCCATTTAGCTGCACAAATTGTAACATCAAAATTCAGAGTAATTTATTACTATTTCGTTTTTTTGTTTTTCGAATTCTTTGGAGATGAAAAGTAAATGTGAACATAAACTGGAATTATTTCCCACCGTGTATTATTATAGATCAAGTGTCCGTAAAATATGATTTCCATTATTACACAAGAGATAACCTTCGTATCTAGATCACCGAACTTTTAATACCCTCTGGATTTGTGTCGGGAAGCATATAGTTATTTACTCCGTATCGATTCGTCGCGGGTTTCGACATACCCGTAGTCTATCCATTCTCCATGTACCGTACGTATTCCGATCTGACTCTGTGAAAATATATAATTGATTCCTTGAAATTTCCCTCGATAATGGAGGCCGGTGATGCGTGTCGCTAACGACGTAGATGCGCGACGCGTCCAAATTGCAAATATCTATTCGAGCATGAAGAACATTTTCCATATGGAAAATAGGGCGATATATCGGAATCTCGGTGGATAACTCTCAGAGATTCGAGGCACGGGGTAACAGCGCATATAATGGATTAAAATTTGTCCCCACAAAAGTCTACCGTCCCTCTCGTTTGATCAGATTCTTTTCTCTTACCTCTGGCGCGAATGGAATCTAGAGACCCAAGACTTTCTAGTATAGATCGACTCTGCTTTTACTATTCGAGAGAGGTATCTCCATACGTTCGACAAGAGTCAGCCTAGGAGGTGTGTAGGATGGAAACTTGGAGGAAAACAAGACACAATGTGACCTGATTCTGGTGGTTAATTAACGCGCAGGGTTCGGTTTGGATGATGTAAATGTAAATTGATGCGTGGGATACGGCGCAGGCGATGCGAAATCTGAATCCGTAGTACCTGACAACAATTGAATCGAATATCTCGATTGATGACATGATTGAGTATCAACTTTCCAGGGTTTCTCGAAACAATATACAACTGAAACGGGTTCGATTACATTCGAACAATTTGAAATCTGGTAGCTTCTGGAGACCTGGATACACCTGCGTCACTGCAGCCGTACGGTTTCGCAAATATTCAACTCCTGAACGACGAGTCGTGCTCTGTACTGATGGAATGGTTCACACGGGCTCGCATAACCATTTCATACGCTATAACCCGGGGTACGGTAGGTGATAATATACCTTCGAGTACAAGGCGCACGTATGCGGATATATACACGAGAATTTATACGACCGTACGATAATACCGGTAAGACCGTGCTACTGTCAATATGTGACGGAAGTGAGGAACTCCGAGCAATTCACCTGCTCAGAAAGTTTGATTTTCGACGCCCTATTTCGGTAAAGTTGAAAAAGAAGAAAACTTAGCGCGTGCGCATTACGTGAATCGTCAACTTTTTCACACTGGGGCTTTTGTCAAATTTCTCGTTTCTCTCTTTCAGAAGTCTCAACACTCAAAATAGATGAAAAAAAAATGAATAAATTGTACAATAAAATACAAAATTACAAAGAATATTTTGATGAAAGTCTGAACAAATCTGAGTACTACTAGGCCAGGGTTGTGAGATTCCTCGTATTTGAAGCGAATGATTCTACTTACCGTTTCTCATTCGTTACTTTTTTCTTTGATCTTCTTTTTTTTTGGTTCACGTTGAAAAATGCCGAGGGATAAGTTTGCGCGCTCCAAAGTAAACCCTCCACGCTATAGCCTGTGGGACTTGGAACCAACTTTACATCCATCTCGTGGAATATATTTATTGAAGGGTCTGTGAAGTGTTTGATATAAAAAAAACTGACAAAAAAAACTGTATTTTAACGCGAGAAAGAACATGGCTAGAAATCCAAGTCGCTTCTGATACTGATCATCGATGTTGAAATAATACAAGTAGAATTTCACGAGATAGAGATTCGTTAATTTATGACCTAAAATGTTAATCGATTTTCTGAAAAGTTTGTAATTATTCTACCCACGCGGTAAGAATCTGCCAATTACGAGTGAGGATCGCAGTATGATGACGCAGAAGACAAACAAAACAATTCCTCCCCTGCACGAGAAGAGCGGCTGAAGCTTCGGTGTAAATTGAAATTAATAATCTTCATTGATAACAAATTGGCCTCCGGTGTCTAATTATCGAACTTTACGAAAGGACGGGGTCACCTTGCCTCCCCTAACACCGATACGTTAATTACGAGAAATTATTCCGTACCAGGTGAAACGAGTCAGACGCGGTTAACCCTCGTCACAATACACTTAAACCTCGATTAATCACAGTTATCACAATATGGCTCAACTTTCGAAGACAAATTCACGAATGCGTACATTCTCGACTCGCTGTTTCTCAGAATTAAAGACGTAAATTGAAAGCTTGAAATTTTCATTTTTTGATTGCTTCTGCAATATTTTATGATCCGATTCGGCAATTATTGTAGCAGTGGAAACCCATTTTTGGATGGAACTATCATGAATTTTCATATCATATGAGTATTCAAATGATTTGGAAATATTGAAAAAGTTTAATTTTAATATAGAAAAACTATATGATGTTAATTGCTTCCCATACATTCTTATGAAACTTGATACAGAAATTTCTAACAGTGTACCCGAAGGATCAAAATTTGATCGACAAAATAATGAATTCGAATCTCGCACTTCGTGAGTGAAGGAATTTAAGTGGGCTCAAATATTTTCACCCAACCTTTTGTGCTCGAGTGAGAAGTTTTCTCTGACGTAATAAAAGGAAAAAGCCTGAAAGTTTGATCGCGAGCCTATAAAGGGCGAGAGAGGAAACGCAAAGTCCTGATGTTAAGGGGCGATGGCCCACGGTACTCGCGTAGCACAGCCACGGGGATGGATGTGAGGATATGGAAAGGCGGAAAATAGAGATCGAAAGAAAAATGAAAGAAAGAAGAATAAGAAGAATGGGAGAAAAGCGAAAGAAAAATGGGACGGAGCGTCGAGCCAGGGCGTCTCATTACAGTCGGCTTTTATTGGGTTTACCCGATCCATTGTGGAAGCCCCATTGTACCCAGAGGTAAAGAAGCGAATAGTAATTATAGACTCACTGAATCGTATTCAACCAGCTCTGGTTCGTTTCGTCGCCTAACTTTGCGTAGACGTATTCCATCAGTTTCGGAAGTCAAAACGAGACCCAGTCGATCGATCTCGATTTCAATTCTCTGAAAGAAGAGAAGAGTTTGTAAAAAAATATTCCAGGAATCCAGAGAGATCAAACAATCGCTGGATCCTTTGACATATTAGGAATTGGAACGCAGGATACGCAGAGGTTGAATTATAAATTCAATTACACGTACAATTAGACACGCCGTGAGTCCGTTTCTTTTTTCACTGTAAATCAATTTCGCCTGCGGCACAACGGAATGCGGAGTCAATTCTATCGACGTGATACAGAGAAACTGTGAAGAAATTAATTAAACTTTTAATCGTCGAGAATTTCATTGCATCCACGGTAATCAATTGGAAATCAAAGTGTTAGCCGATTCGGTAATAAAGGTAATTCACAAAGGATTCTTTGAAAACCCTAAATTTCGCCAGTAGGTACCACGGAAAAAGTCCCGACTACGTTGAAACGTTCATAAAATCTGAACGAGTCGATCGATTTTGCAAAAAGTTTATTTAGGATTGAAAGAAAAAGAATGAAGCTTCAATTTCGCTCTAAATAAATCCCCAAACTGATTCCTGATTGAGATATTCAATTCTTCTATGTTTTGAATTATTATCTGAAATTATACGATTCGAGCTCTAAATTTTTCGAAAATATAACCGTTCACGGAACGATTTTCAAAATTGTAACCGAAGCTTTATTCTTCTTTTTTTCAGCAGCAAAAAGAAATGAAAAAAAGTTTCTAAAATCGTTCCACGTATTGAGTTTTTATTCTAGTTTCAAAACTTCTTTGCACTGTATTCTGTATTTTCATCTCGGTTTTCATGTCTCACGAATAAATTTAATTACATTATAATATGAAAGAAAAATTGAAGAAGAAAAAAAAACAGAGTATCACATGAATTATAATTATGAAGTATAATAGAGTACATATCGATGTTTGATAAATATGTGTTCAACTGAACCGTCATTCTCTCATATTTCCCACCCCCCTCCTTTTCTTCGTCCATCAACGATCGGATAAAGTCGAATTAATTGAATAAATGGGCGGCATGGTTAGAATCTGGGTCCGGGGTTTGGTTTGGTAGACGATTTCAGGGTAGGACCCCGCGGGGGTTGATGAAACGTTCCTCGAGAAAGGTTAAAATCTTTTCCGAACCACTCCCGGGGCTGAATTCTCCCCCCTCCTCGCCTATCGCCTTGACTGCCTTTCGTTCCAGTCCTTCGCACGACTCATTACCGTTAAACGAGTATAATTTTTCAACGATCGTCTCTCAAACCCCTTCGTGGAGGCCCCCATCATTACAACCCCCTTCCGGAATCCGACGATCAATGAAAGCCCAATCCATATAACTCACTAACTCTCTCTGCAAAAGATAGAGGAACGGATATTCGACCTGTGAACCTCGCGGCGAGGGGTGAAAAATTTCTTCCAAGAGTTCGGTGAAAAATTGCGAAATAATGATCTTGTCTAAGAAATGCCTTTTTTGAGATTTGAGGAGACTAGGTAGGTTATGATTGCTGAAAGTGGGATAAAAATTCAAATCCCGTTTGTGAAAAATTTAAGAGAAATACGAAATTTTTCTCAGTTTCGAATTGTTTGTCACATTTTTGTTGATTAAAGTGGTATTCGTTGAAAAAAAAAAATTAATAATTAAGGGAGATATGGAGTATCGAAGAGGCCCGCGGATTGCTCTCTTATTGCCACGATTCCAAGTACCCGGATGCGAATTTTGCAAGTTTTGAAACGGCATTTCATCCAGGGGATTCGTTTCCCTAGATTGAACCGGAAAATTTGAGGAAAATTGCGGCTAATATTCCAAAAAACACGGAAAATTTGCCACATTAATCGTTACGTCAGTACCAAAAAATTATTTTTTTTCGACAGACGTCGGTTCAATCTGTGGAACTAATTGATATCTTAATTCAGAAAAATAAATCTTGTCGATGTCTTGAGGCGTTCTCGAGTTAACGTGGCAAAACTAACAGAACAAGTAGTTTGGAGAAAAAAGCGCTCAAAGTTCGAGCATAGTGTTACTGTGGGAAACTGTGACTCGTGTAGAACTGCAGGTCGCGCACCATCTCACACTTTTGGCTCTCCGAGGCTCAATTTTGCGAATTTTTCAGTTACGTTCGCGCCAAAACGTTCGTGAAATATTGTACCAATGCGATAAATAAAAGAAAAAAAAGCTATTTTCTTAAATCTAGTCTCCTTTAGTCCCGTGCTATGAATACGACCAAGGGTTTCGTTCAGATTGGATATAGGCTACGACCTAATCAATTTACACGGGGGTCAAGGAATTTATAAAAATAGTTAATTCGATTCATATTTCTCTTTCTTCTTTGTGTGCGGGGTGTGGGATTATATGAATGTTTGAGAATGATATCCGAATGCATTAAATACCTTGACGAAGCTACCCGCAGACGCGCCTACCTTTACTCTATACTCGACTATACCGCGAGGTACTAAGTATTCTGCTAATGGGTTTGTTAGAGTGAATCCGTACCGCGTCAAAGTAGAAACACGCTCCTTTTTACAGCCCGCTGTGCAACTGGCATCAAACGACTATCGGCTTTGCTTCGGGAAAAGCTTAGGTACGTTAAGATCCCGTCTCTGTACAGCATGGGCACAACATCGTAATGCAAAGAAGTAATTAGTACGAAATCCTGCTTTTCATACGGTATTTGTACTATTCGAATGGTATCAAAGATGGACTCGGAACCGCTGGAAGTCTTGGGAAGACAAAAAAAAATCCGTTACTATGAAACTCTACTCAGAATCGTAGGCGTTATTCGCAGATTTTCAGCGAAGGCTATAAAAATTGACAACTCGTACGATGTTCGATTATTGTATTTTTGTGTAAACAATTTTCTATGTTCGATGCTCGATGTACATACAAGATCAGATCGAGAAAATAATTGGCAATTATTCCTGACCGATTCATCGGCATTTCTGTTACTTTTTTTTTCATCCTACCTTATCGAGTGTATAATTGATGAACTGTTTACTTTGATTCGTTAAAAACGTGAATCTTAGAACGCTGGGGTTGCAGGGAGACAGCGAATGATTGAGACCGGAAGCTGTATTTTTCCCCGAAGAAATTTAGGGTAGAAATTTATCCATTAATAAAGTAAAAGCGGGGAGAGGAGTCATTAACGTCGCAAAATGCGGCGTGTACCTCCTCTTTTTTCATTATATAAATACATAATATACAAAACCGTGAAAAGTTGAGGACAACAACAGCTTCGCTACCCACAATGGCATCAAAAATGAATTATTCGATTCCTTTAGCTCTCTCAAACAACTGCATTACGATTGTTCGCAGACAATATGAAATTATTATTAATTAATCCTCGACTAATCCGAATCAAGATCAAAAGGAGAATTAATTTAACGATTTTATAAAGTGAGGAACAATTCCGGCAATTATTTTTCACTGATTTCACGGTATATTGTTCCGTTTACCCGTTGGTCTCTGCACGCGTTGACAGATTTCACACGTTTTTATTTTATTTATTTTTTATTCTTTTGTCAATCAAATCCTGGAAGCTGAATTAACGTTGGAGAAAAATCTGAATATTTGACGTAGTGTGGTACGCGGAAGGGGTAGAGAATAAAAATTGAACGGAACAAAAAATGGAAAAGTATTCGCCCGGCAGCTAACGAAATATTATTGCAAAACTAAAGCCTGGGGGGTTCGTTACAATGCGAGTTTAAATATTTATCACTGTCCGGATTTCAGCAGGATTTGACTTTCGTCCTTCAATAGGTCGATTTTAATCAACGTTTTCTCGGTATCACCTCTTTCCTCTAAATCGTAATGAATAAAAAGTTTGAAACTCGAAACTTCGACGTTCCAATGATCAAGATTCGTCTACAAACTTGTAGGGTACATTATATAATTTTTATTTTTTTTGGTTCTTCCCTTTTCTGTACAGCGAATCGTGAATCGTAGACTGAGCGGCGTCCTTTCGAACAGTGAATAAAAATCAGAAACAAGCATAAATACGATTAATAATGGTAAAGTATCTGGTTTTATATCGTTGGCAGATCGTTAAAACTGACGCAACCGAGTAGACATATAACTGAGTAAGTGAATAAGTTGAGAAAAAAAAATCAAAGTTTTCACATCCCCGAAAAGTTGGGCTTTCAGAGAAATTCGTTCAGTTGGCCTGGATAGAGAGAACCGGACGGTTTTGAAACGTACGTACAATCTGACCGAGTTGACTGATTTTTGAAAACTTTTTTTTTATATTTGCGTTTGCGAAGAATATATATTCAAAAATTTTTTTAAATTCAGGTGAAGTTATAAAACTTTTGGGATTTTTCATTCCCAAAACCGTCATATTTTTTTTTTATCTTTCAATCGTCCTATCCAAAATGACCTTTTTCTTTGTAACCTCAAAGCGATTTTTTGGTATTTGAAAAGCGAAAAATTGAAGCTTCATCCTTCGACTTTTTAGTCATAAAAAGTTTCTCATAATCTTAAAATATTATAACGTTCACATTTTTCATTGTATAATACCCCTCAGTAAAAGATTTGTCTTCGACTGGAAGAGACTCGGCTTTACGGTTTGATTAATCGCTTATCTACCGCAAAAGGCGGTTTAGTCATTTTAAATAGTTCTATCCGTGGAAAGCAAAAAAAAAAAAAAAAAACCCAAGAAAAAGGAAGAAGTAGTAACGACCTCGCCACAGTCAGCGACTGGATGAAATAAACGATCGGAAAACCAGTCTACTAAAATGAAACAAAATAAATATCAAACATTTACATAGACGGAATCGAATCAGCGAAATCGATGGGAACCCGAATTATTCCAAAACTTGAAGAAGAAGAGGAAAAAAGAAAACAATCGACGATTGTCCGTCAATTTATTGCTCATAACGTTAACGGGCAGGTTTATAAAGCAGAACCCTGGTGCTCAATAAAAGTATATACTAATATTTCACCGAAACGACGAGTGCAATTCGATGTTGCGATATATGTGTACCCACCCACGCGCGCATAAATATTCAATACATAGACACACGCGAAGGTGTAGCCGTACGCGAGCCGACCCGAACCCCTTGAAAACGACTGGTTAAGCGAAGCATTTTTCTCTGTAGCGCGTTGTCAACGTTTTTTACCCTTCGCCCTGTGTCCGCCCGTCGCCTGGGTCCCATCGATCGATTATCCGCTACACCCCCGTTTCTCACACCCTTTAGGCCTCTACCTGAAGTGTAGCTAGGGTAGTAGCTACCTATGAGTGCAAGTGCAAGTGGAAAGTCTCGAGGGAATTGTCCGTTGAATTATTAGCGGATGAGTGAAGCCACTGGATAATTGAGGTAGACATTTTTTCTATTTTTTTTTTTTTTTTTTTTTTTATCAATTTTTCATTCTTCATCTTGGCTCCTCCAGTCAATTCCCTTGTGAAAAGTTTTACCAACGTCATCGTCGCCGGTGCTGCTGCGCGAGACAATGAATAACGTCACTTGACACCCCACAAGTAGATAACTACACCACCCCGCGGGATTATTCTATTTTTTTTCAAGTTGAAAGATAAAAATTATTCGAAATAAAAAGATATACCTGATGGTTTGAAAAGAATTGTTTCTTTTTTTATTTTTACATTTTTATTTCCGCAGAGAGAGAGAGAGAGAGAAAGAGGAATAATCATGCAATAGAGATTTGAAAAGCGGAAGTACATCTTGCAGGGTTGGTTGAAATATACCAAAGAACATATTTTTTTCTTCTTTCCATTGCGTTTTTTTATCTTTTTTTCTTTAGGGGCCGGTATTATTCGAGTGAAATCTGTTCCGGTTTCGTTCTCATTCTCGCAGGGTCCTCATTTTAGTAGTCGTTTCAAGAATTAGGATAATTAGGCGCAATCCTGACTGGAATTAAAGTTGGAATAAGATTACTTCCCTCCTCCCTCTTTTCTGTTGTACAACTCTCTACGCTTTATCCACCGCGACTGCATTCACAGGCTTTTTTTTACTTTTCAAAAATCTAATCTCACTACACCAACTTCTTTTTATTCTCAATCTTAATTCTAGCTTTTTCTCCTCTCCTCTAATTTTCTTTACTCTCAATTCTGTTTTCATTCTTCTACTTCACAGTTTGTTAATGTTAATCAAGTTGAAACAAAATGTAGAAAATTTATTTTCATTCACCTTGTCAAAGTGCATCTGAGTAGGTACTCAGAGTCTGATATTACAGGTGAGACGTAAATGTGAAGTAAATCGGTAAATAATGAGAAAATTCGGGGTAACACACTCGGAAAGTAGGGTGAGTGTAATACTAATTACAAGGCCGCAGAAAATATAAGAATAAGGCTCCCCTCTTTCCATAGCGTAGAGTGAGCTCGTTAGTGGTAATTGGGTTGACAGAAAATAAATGAGAAATAGAAATTACCGTGTTTGGTTTTTCTCTTCGTCAATTAAGTCAAGTTTCCGGTAATGAAAATGAGAAGGAAGTAAAAGGAACACATATTATACCAAAGGGTATTATACCGAATTTGAGAAAAAGAAACAAGGGAATAAACGAGAATGACGATAATTAAAAGCGTTTATGAAAGTTAAGAAACGGAAAGAAATATGCACAAATTTGCTAACGCCTGAGAGATCAAAGCGAGGAAATTCCTTTCAACGTGCAACTAGGTAGGATAAATAAAATATTATTCCTACTTTATCCGAAGATTAAATTGAAGCCCTGGAATGGATTATATCCGAAGTGAGATAGACAGAAGGAGTACAAAAGGAAATGACTAATTTTAACGATCAACCGCGATTAAAAAAGCTCCGCTTTCGTTCGTTTAGTCGACTTAACGAACCACGTGAAATCCAATTAATAGGAAAGTGTGCAGGAACGCCAATTTTTCCAGAGTCGATTATACATATCTCCGGGTTCTTTTTGTCGGCAAACGATTAGCTTGATTAAACATCTTTTTAGCGTTAAGATTAAACTGATGGTATAAGTGAAAGAATTTTCAATAGGTACGATATCAAAGACCCTGAATGACACAGAAAAAATAGTACTAGTAGTAAAAATAATAATATGCGATAATGCTAATATCAAAATTTTCTTACTTCGCGCATCGAAAATCAGACTTTAACAGTGAGTCTTGGCGAAAGCCCCCCAAAATGGGGTCCAGATGTCGAAGAAAGCCAGCGGGGATTAATTAATTGAACAAACACGTATTAGGCCGGTACCCAGAGACTTCTGTACAACAAAAGTATCCAATTATTTAGTGAATACGATCCCCTAATCCCGCACCTTGAAAATTTTCTGGTATAATGCCGGGTCTATAAGGCTCTCGCGTACGAGGGAAAGGGTGAGGGTAAGGGCGAAGCGGTAAACAGGCATGTACTGGGGGCGACTACAGCCGTCCTTAATTAAGGCAAAGTAGGAAGGTGAAGGCAAAGGGTGAATCGCGAAGAGGGCGAAAGCTCCAGATCCGAACGGAGCGATCTTATCTTCAAGTGGGTGGAACGCTCGTTGACAATTCCAGCGCAATCCAGAATCGGGTTTATAACGGTCATTCACTCACCCTGAAACGGCCTTTGAGCCGTGTAGTGTTTGTGCCTTATCTATCAGATTCAAGAATCACACAATTCGCTACAATTATTCATCAAAATTAATTATTCTCTGAATAATGAAATGGATTTTCAGTAAAGAGGAAAAAAGTTTAAGCTCTTTTTTGCCGGGACAATATCTCGAGAACGAGTTCGCGATTTTTGATGAAATTCGGCTCAATCGACGCGATTTTTCCTCACTTAGAACTGATTAGATTTTGGCGAAGATCGGTTCAGTACTTTTCGAATTATTTAAATAACAAAATACCAAAAAATCAAATAAAAATGACGATATCTTGAGAACGCGATCAACAGATTTGAAGGAAATTCGGTACCACATGGTTTTTTGGGTCGCTGATTACGAATTTGAAGTCAAATTCACGAAATTGAAACTGGAAAATCCAATTTGCTGGGGTAAACCGCTAAAAACATTCGAAATCTTATAAAAATTGTTACTCGAAGGTTTTTTTCAACCGCTGATAAAGAATCTGAGGTCAGATTTATAAAATTCAAAATGGCTGAGAACGAAATAAATAACAGGAATTAGTTGAAAGAATGAATTTTAACCATTTCCATCAAAGTTTCTGTGATAATAATTGGCTTATTTTTGTTACTTTCAGGATTTGGAACACTCCGATGATGCAGGACCGGCTCTCGTGGTACATGGTATTTTTATTCCTACCGACACTCCTGCTCGCCACATCGCTCGACAAAGGTGAGCGGATAAAAAAAAAGTTTTAAAAAAATAAGGGTGAAAAGATTTCAATACTTTGTACACTTATATTAATTACACGAAGCTCTTCGGTGCTTCAATGTATATATACCTATAGATATACACAATATATTTTTGTTCACCAGCTATCTCATTGGATTTTCTTGGAAAATTAATTAATTTCGAGTTTATTGTACCACGTACCCGACTCCGTATTACGCGATCAAAGAGTTTCTCCCCCTACAAGATCGACCTAATTTTGAATTTTTTTTTTTTTTTTTTTTTTATTTTCCTTCAAGGCGACATGTAAGTCTTCAGTGGAAAAATGAGGGCGTTTTCAACGTGGCTTTCTCGACGGAAGAATTAATTCAATCTTTTTCTCATTTTTACAAAATTCAACGCTATAACCTCTCAGCTTGAAGCGACGCCTTTTTTTATAACTGAAAGAAACAAAAATTTGCAAATATGTAAAATTTTCTGTAAAACTAATTGATAATTAGAAAAGCTCCGAGTATCATTGGTCAAATCCATGCATATTCACCATCATTAATATTCGTGCCGAAGTTCGTTTGTTTTTCAGATCAAAAATCATATCACATGAGCGAATTAGAAGAGTAACAACTGTAAAAATATTATAAATTAGAGATTATTTTTTCAGAGAGAATTAATTCAACATAAAACTAATAAAGACAAAGAAAGAAGCTGCGGATTCAGTAAATATAAAAATCAAAGACGGGGTATATGTACGGATAAAGCACTTGATAAAAAAAAAAATAAAACGCCTCAAGATGTAACAGATCGGTTTTCGGTACGGCCATCGTCGGTGTGCCTCAGTGATTTTGTGCAATTTAGAATATTCATTCATTGAGGGATGGGTACAGCGATCGGTATATAAGAGGCGGTTCTTCCTTCCTGAATTTCCTCGGGGCAAAATCCAAAAGATATTGGCCTCCAGTGTGGCGCAGCCCGGTGCAATGTGTGTCCACGAGATAAGTCCGAGCGACCGTTTTTCGAATCATCCCCCCCTGGTTCAAGTTCCGAGATATAACGTTATTGGAAACCATACGGTACTCTAGGTCCTCCACATCCACATCCACATCCACATCAGGATCCCCTATCTCTACCGGGACTTACGAACGTTTCCCTTCACACGTAATGCTCGTGTAAAAGCTTGTAGATACGTATAGACGTCGTCGCTCGGGGTATATCGGAGTGTATATTATATCCACCCCCGTCCGAGATTTCCGACCCGCTCCTTCTTTATTAATTTCACCCTCGATATATTCGTCGCGGTTTATTGGATACGGAGCTGAAAAATCTACGTCACGTTACACGCAGGGCGTGTAAAAATTCGAAGGAAGTTTCTACCCATACGAGGAAAAGGAAGTCGGTAAATAATAAATCGTATATTCCGATGTGCGTGGGAGCTTTCAATGCGAATATTTATGACTTGTGGGTCGCACGGGTCAATGGATGGTTAATCAATTCAAAACCATGTTAGCGTCGTTCCAGTTTGTTCGTACTTATTTTTTTATACGTTCACTTTGACGGTAAAAAATATTTAATCCAGGATATATGCTTAGAGTTTCTGAAAACGAGGCGGTGAAAACATATTCGAACCTCCTCGATCGTCTGGATTTGATACAGAAATTGTTGAAGCTGTGTGAAATCTCGATTCTGAGGGTGAAAAAAAGTCATTCAATTCATATCAAGCCTGTCGATTTTTTAAAATTCATTGTCAGCAAAAAATTGAAAAATGTCTAGACTCTGACGCGATCGATTATTCGGGATGGTGAACCGACCGCGGACCCAAAAATTTCATCCAGAAATGTTGAAAACTGTAGAAGTCATCGGGCATCGCATCAAAAATTACGAAAAATTCATAACCGTTACAATGTTTAATATTTTTAGATGAAATTTGGATCTCGACCTGAGTGTACAAAAAGGTATTCATTAAAAAATTTACGGCTATTTATAACCGATACTTCTTCTCCTGTCGAAGATGTCGATCGATCAATCGGTTAATCTGACACTCAAACAGTGATGGAAAAAAAAAACACCGAAAATGAACCGATTTACATGACGTTCACTAAATTTCTTTTCCATTCAATTATACGTGCATCAAATGAAATTTGAAAAAAAAATTCTTTACATATTACCCAGGATTGGAATGAAATTATGTGGTTATACGTGGAATAGTCGGTTACACGGTCGGCCCTCCAGCTGCCAAATCGATACCCTGGGGATAATATAAACCAGATTTCTGTATCGCACGTTGGAGTTTGATAGACTGGCGTAATTTTGTATAACACTGTATAACTATCGTAAACTGATACAGCTGGGTATATGGATAGATAGGTAGACAAGGTAAACTTTCGAGAGAGCCGGATAGCAGGATTGCTCGGTTTGATAATTCTTCTCAAACAATCAGAACACTGTCTCATGTGTACGTTCCGTTGGATTTACCGAAAGCTCGGCGTACACACACGTCTATATACTGCCGTTTAAATGGCTCGTATAGATAGACACAAAAGCCAGGAAAGTTTCATTGAAAACTGTTGGTCAACACGCTCCGGAGTTTCGCGAACCTCGCCAGCTAGATAGAATTTATTATTCGACCATTTTTTTTTGTTCTTCATTCTTTTTTCCTTCGGTCGTTTCAATTTTTTGGTTGTTTTTATTAAGGGAACGTTATTTCCGGGCAATTGCATGACCCACGATCATTCAGACTCTATATGTATATGTATATGTACTCGAGATTGGGAATTTTCAGTGAGCAAAAGTTTCCTCTTTGGCCTGAGTTTCTGCTTCAAGGATATCGAAAAGATTGAATATTTATTATTCAAGAGCAACGCGGTGGAAACTAAAAGCTATCTCTTTCTCTCTCTATATTTCGGTATCTTTTTCTCCCTCTAAGTTTTTTTTCGTGTACATATATATTATATAGTCACGAAAAAAAAGTCTGAGACAACAAAAAAAAATTGATCAAACGTTTTCGGAGAAGGTAGAAGAAGAGAAAAGATGAAAGCGATAGGTATATAATAATGGCAATGAAAAAAAGAATTTCAATTATTCTTAAGGGTCTTATGTTGCTTAATTAACGATCATTCTTTCTCGTATCGCCATTTTTATATACGAATACAGAAGAAAAAAAAATTGAAACGATGTTGAAGAGAGAAAATCAACCTGTTCAAAAAACGAAAGAATAAATTGTATGAAATTTGCATATGCATGCATTTCTACACAATTCTATCAATTATTATCTGAATAGAAAAATATATATGTTATAAAATTATATAAACAAAAAAAAACTGCGAATTTTCGTAAAATTTCATAATATTATTGATAAACGCATTAAATTCTTATCAGTACGAATTCAAGATACAATCTGATATAATTTGTGTTGAGGAATGCGGAAAAAATTGATTGTGAGACGAAAATAAAATCATATGAATGTATATACAAACATGTCAATAATAATAATAATGAAAAAACAATATCAGAAGTTAAGATATAGAAAAAAAGACAGTGAACCCAAAGACATTTTCCGTTCGATTTACCACGCTTAAATTTCAAGATTGTACGTCAAAATAAAGAGAGAAAAAGAGAGAGGGGATAGGATGAAGGGATGGACCTCTTATAAAATAAATCGTAAGACCCTGTTGCTTGATGACGGAAAAAAAAGTGGTCTTGCGTACTTTTTACGATTACAACATATCAGTTGCACGGAACCCCACTAGAGCCTAGGCCATACAATGTTACGGTCCATCCATATACGCACACCTTTTCTACACCGTAATAAGCACAGTGGGGGTACAGGGCGTCCGGGGTTCTGTAATATAAAATATAAAGTATAAATCAGAGATCCCATCTTAAGTGTGTCCCTCCGTATTATAGCTACGACGGGTATCACCCTCGCGATACTCTTGCCCGTTCCTAACGTCTCTGAGAAGAGAAGGAATCAAAAACCCTCATAAGCCACCCTGATAAACTTGTCAACTATACGCGTCGGCCGGGGGAACGAAAAATAAAATTGACACTTCCGTGACCTCGCATTTTTCAGGGGATGCTACAATTTTTTATTTTACATTCGATTTCGAGAGAAAAAGTGTTGAGACTTTGATTATAATTCTTAACGGAAAAGAAAAAAAACATGAGCTAATTATTTCGAGCTACTCTACGTCATACGCATAGAAAAATGGAAAAACAAAATTTTTATGCAAAATCCCAATTCATCCAGACTTCAGTAACAGCTGTGTGAACGGATATAAAATCATTGTAACGATTGTGTGTGTGTAAAATTGGACAGTTTTGTCTTCGGCAATGGGTCCGGAATTTCCCTTGGGAATAAATGGCGACATATGGCAATAGATTTGCTCGTTGCAGACGACGGTAACATCAGGCAGAAGCAATGTGTGTCCGCGCTAGGTATAGAGTTCAAAGAATAAGAATGAGGACGAAGAGGGATAGGAATAGAAAAAAAGGAGGGGTAAGGGGAGAGAAATTGGGTACAGATATAGAGGATCCATCCCCTACGTGGGGTAGTGTCTGGAGGTATAAAAAAAAAACGTGCGCGGGCCACGTGGAAGATATTTCAAGATAAAAAGAAGTCGCGAATCCTTCTCGGAGTAGATGTCACGGAATAGAAAGCGCCTGGATTCAATCCACGGGCAGAACACATCCAGAATGAAGAAGAAAAGGAAAAAAAGAAAACGCGCGGGAGATTCTTTTTTCTTCGAGAAATTTGCCACCATGTGCGAAGGGTCGTTTTCCTCTCCTTAATTTGTTCTTTTTCACTTTTCTTCTCAATTCTCTTTCATCCATTCCTCTCTTTCTCTGTCTCTGCTGTAAAAGAAAATTTGCGTCACCAGCCAGCCACCGAGGAAGTTGTTCAGCTCGGACAACCGACGCAAGAGGCCATTGTTCTTTGGAAACAAAGCGAGGGGGACCAAGAGATAGGTATATCAAACAGCAAAGACTCGAGAGGTCGAAGTTCACTCGGTTTCGCTCCGTGTCTGGATCTTCTCGCCCTCGTATAGCTGATCAAATATTGTCAGGTATTATTCCATCCCCGTTTTCTGATCATCTTTTTCCCTCGATGGAGCCAAAGATTTTCTTTCAATTTTTACTTCGATGGAAAAAGAAACTGCGATCTTTGTCGGGAGAAAATTCAGTTTGCAATATCATTTTTTTTCCTTTCTGTCGTTACGTACAAAGACTAGAAACCTATTTGTATTTTCCAAGTAAATGATCAACAATGATGGAAAATAAATACCAATTTCCATCCAAATTCGAAAATTTGACTCTGATTTCTTGGGAATCTATTGGACTTTGGGAATCTGGATTCAGGTTCGTCTCGAGAATCGAGAATCTGATCAGTTTTATGATTAGAGAAGCTGCTTGGCTTGTGTCGTTATTCGTGAAAATGTGATCCCTCTTTCCGAGATATCGTCTAGCAGAAAAAAAGAAAATTGATCACATGTCGACCGAATTTTTGTTATCTTGTGGGAGACCCCATTTTCAGCGGTTGTAGGTATACAGGCAGGAGTCCAACTGGAATACCAAACTGCGAAATGACATCCCGTGACGTATCAGGGCTCTTCCATTTTCTCGAGACGCATATTTTTCCAATATCAATTGTCTGGGTCGCGTGGTGGGTTGTGCGTCGAAAGCGAGAGACGTTGGGAACGACTTTCACGAAGAGAATAACTGGAAACGCGGTCTTCTTCTCATTTTTGTTCAATTTCACCGCGTGTGTGATACCCTGCATTGTACAGTTACGTTGCTGTACGTCAGGGAATTGAAAATTGCGGAACTGATGCTGCGTTTTCTCTTGACAATTGCACACAGACCCGCACGTATCGGGTTTAACCGTCATACTGCAACAGTAGCTACCAAACAACTGTTGGACAAGTGTAACAAAGCGAAGCCACCGAGTGAGTGAATGTTAACACTGGTAGAACCGCGCGTTGTTCAATATACCTATGCTAAACCCGCGCGGACTTCATATAATGTCACTCAACGATAATGTCCGGGATGCAGTGTGGGTACGTTGCAGCTGTGAAAGTGCTCAATTAGCACACGATATACACTCTCGCACTCCGCTACCCACGACTCTGGTGGCTGATCTGATTAGGTTAATGAAAAACATTGAAAACAGTGTGAAAGACGGAAAAAGGAACGAACTGTGGATTCCCATGCGAAATTTATCGGATGACGTAAAAGAGGAAGTTTTCAGCATATCCAGACCGCACGTAGTTGATCAATGAATTTGTTCAGGATCCCTGAAATCAGGAATACTCTAGTCGAATTAGCGAAAATAAAATAATTCGCGAAGATGTATAAATTGGTGGAAGCCTACTCAAGGTGCTCGAATTCAGTTTTTTCATCATATCTCGACAACTGTTGATCCTATCGTCAAGAACATCATTATGAAAAATGAAGCTCACTAAATTCTCTACAACAAAGGTTGAATACATTTTTCTCTTATCTTCGATAGTTTTTCTCTAATACATCAGTGAATACGTGCCTAATTCTCACAAGGTTCTATGCAAATATCGATACTTTCAGCCCTGTGTTACACAAAAACTATTGAAGATACGGAAAAAATGTATTGAAACTTTGTTGTAGGGAATTGATTAAGCTTTATTTTTCATCCTGACCTTCGTGAAGATAGTATCAATAGTTGTTGAGATATGACGAAAAAACTGAATTCAAGCACCTTTTGGGTATGTGAAATCGTTACAGGGCACGATTTTCGTTCCGAGATGAAACGCGCGTCAAACGATATACGGTAAACTTGATTAAGCTGTTGGTGTAGATATAAATGGGGGAGGGGGAACCTTGGTCGCAAATACCGAGCAAGATACGATTCCCAGTTGCCCCAAACTTTTAACCTAATCAAAGAGGTCGCTTATCGAATTACTCTAAAATTTATGATCCAATCCAAGTATAGGGCCTACACATTTCAGGTCCTAGACATTCATTTCACTCACACAAACCTACCTACCCACCTTATATCAACCGGCCTTGAGTTAATTAGAACCGGACCAATAAGGGAATGGAGTCTTTCTTACCGTCAGGATCCCGAGCTCGGGAAAAGGTGATATTTGAGTCGGTAAATTTTTCCGCTTCGCACACAGGGGTTGAAACAGAAAAAAACAGTTTTGTTGAATTCGAAGAATCGACTCGATTGAAAATACTGTTTTTTCGACCTTAAAATCGAAATATCAAACTTTATTAACTTCTACAATCTTCAATATTTTTGTTCAAATATATTTTTCCTCTTCGAAACCCAAGACAGAAGAAAAAAATCGACCTCGATATTCAAACTCCGCAATATTTCGAAGTATAAAATCCTGTGATAACCATTCAAAAGTATAAAAGCCTGCTTTTGACGGTTTTGAGGCTTTTTAAATGTCAAGGTGTACGCAGACCCCCTCGAAAAAATGTCGAGAATGAAGTCTCGTTACGTTTGAGAACAATAACCGTGTGTTAATCCCGAGGGTTGAAGAGTTACAGCGGCGCCCTTCGTTAATTACTTTTTAATTGAACAGAACTCGGCGAACGCGGATGCTGTTCCACAGGTCGACTTTAAGGCAGTCTCAAAACGTATAGCGCGCGTGAACATATGATGCATAGAATAAATTATGTAAAGCAATATCGTTTGAGAGAATACGTATCCCCTAAATATCACTGCTCAGAGTATCTCTGCGTCCGTAGAAAGAATTCTCCTCTTCTCCGGACCGAAAGCTGGGGGCTCAAGTTCCCCTTTATTGCTCAGGGTGTATTTTTCCCCTCGTCTCTCCGGCCGTTCCAAACCAGAAAAAATACGGATCAGGAAAAACCAGACGGTCGATGTGAAGAATAACGTTTCAATTGCATGAAACTATCGGTAAGAAAGGGGGAAAATAAAAAGGCACGGATATCATTTTCCTCCGGTAATGGAATAAAGCGATTCAACACTTCCATATCCTCGCCGAGCTCGGTTTGAGCGGTGAAATTGCTCGGTATAATTCTCAAACCCGGTGGCAATCTCGTAGCGAAATAGTCACACACCCGTGTGACTGTCTTCTCGTTTTACTTGAGACTCGAGGGGAAGCCATTTGTCAAGTGACAAGGCCCGGATCGTTAACTTTAGTCGAGTGTGCGGGAGTTTCCCACCTGGTGATAGGTGACGTTCTCCATTCACCTGTAAGTGGTTTCACACACCTTTCAAACTACCCTTTCCTCGTCCGTCCCCCTACCCTCCACCCTCCGCAATCACGAGTGGCCAGGTTTATTGTACCATTTATTCGACACAATTCTTTTTTTTTGTTTTGTGCTATGATGAAAGCCTATTTCCATGAAATACACATCATTTATTATCACATCGTTTATCTGGAGCATTTCATGTTGACTCTCACATTATTTCACGTATTATTATAGTAGCCTTCGAATACGCTTTCCTTTATTTTTTATCAATACGGTGACTGGAGATTTTCCAATTCTAATCAATTGAGAGATAAACTTGTTAAAATAACGTGTCAATAGCTAATGAGAAAAAAATTAATTTGACATTTAAAAGAAAATAGTTTGAAGTAAAATGAATGAAATATTGTGTAATGAAAAAAAAAAATTGAAATAAATGAAATAATTTGAAAAAAAAAATGAATCGAAATAAATGAAATGATTGGAAATGAAAAAATAAAAAAATTGAAACAAATGGAATAACTTGAACTATTTCACTAAAATAAAAAATAATGTGTCAGTGAAAACTTGAGTTATTTCCCCCTCGGGTTAATGTATGCATTTCTATGAATAGGCCTGATGACCCTGGGTCGCGAAGTCTATCCATGTGTCGCGAATAATCAACTACTCTTTCGTCCTAAGACAACATCCAGATTCAATATCGCTTCAGCCTGGACAATTTCAGAAACTACAGTAGTGGAGGTCGCTATGCGTCAGACGAGTAGCAAGAGTCGAGGAGGGTACGCATCGGCCGAAAGGCAGTAGTAAAGACTCGAAGTGTAAGGGCTGTCCGACCTTCATGGCGATGCCTACTGCCGTTGTCTGGCCCGTGCGGACAATTTTTTTTTGTTCTTGGCGCTTGACGAAGAAAAGAGTTGCCGAATTTATTTTTTCTCCAGACAAAAATTCTTGTAAGACAACCCGAATTTCGCTTTCAGATCCTAAAAAAGTGGTCGAAATCGATGAATTTCTTAACTATATCGTAACTCTTTAAATATTCGTTTAAAAAAACGTCTAAATATTTCAGAATATCTTGCGACATGCAAATTCCAGAATGATGATCATTCTTTGGTTCCTTCTTACCGAAGGTAATCAATTCGAGTTTATTGGAATTTAGATTTTTTTTCTTTTCTCTTCCCTTTCTCTTTTTCTTAAAACAATAAGAACAGCAGGAACAGTTTCAAACCGTTTAGATTTATACTGCATAAGAATTGAAACTTTTTGAGGAGAGAGAAAAAAGTGTATAAATTATGGTTAAAATATTATTTACTACTTTTACAAATAAGAAAAACTTTTACCCATGATTCATTTACTGTTAGGTATTATTCATTTTTTTTTTTGTTTAATATTATTTTTCAATCAACTTTCCTTTTTTCTTCTCTCTTTTCTTTTCCTTCAAAAGTCTGATTCGAAGGCAAGCCTTCCCTCTCACCGAACCGAATATGATAATAAAATTCTGTGTCAAGGTGGGCTGCGCCAAGACGCGGGAGGGCGGGGGATACCACGTAAAGAATAATGAGTTCCGTTTCTTCCTACTTTATAGGCAATAGGTGGTGCAAACTTATTTCTCACGTCAAAAAAATTTTCTCTCCTTTCTCTAAAATGACAAGAAGAAAAAAAAATCTAACACGTATATCGTAATCAAATAATTCGAATATTACGACAGAGAATATAGTAAAACGCGAAACGCAACCTTCAGGATTCACGACGATCAAATTCTATACACATAATTGTCCAATTATTACGCGACAACGACCAGGTTCATTGGCGGGTCAATTAGTCCCAGACACAGTTGGCCAAATTGCAATTGAACCGTTACAATATTATACTATAGCAATACCTCGGGGTTTGGATCCAGAATCTATAGGCACGAGTCCGGCCTAATTGTTTTCCTTCTTCAATTATTCCGGCTGATGACTCTATACGATTTTAATTAAGGGGACATATTGAAGGAATTTTCAAGGTTACGTGATTTATGAGAGAAATTCATTTTTTCTCTTGTCACCTCGAGGTTCGTTCGTTCTCCTTTAGGATAAAGAATCATATCACAATCCAGCACATGGTGATAAAACGCGTAACAACCCGAGGGGGAAAGTATAACTCGAGATTTGAATGACACGATAATTTTCCTGGGTTCAAGTGATTCGAATTAATCAACCTGATTTTTTCATTATAAGTCAGTTTTCGTTATCCAGATTATTTTTTCCTTAATCCAATCATATCGATAATTTACCTCTATATCTTGAAACGTAAATTAATATTTTGTGTAAATGAATCAATTAATTCAAACCAACTAATTTTTTTTTAATTTAAATTAGTTTTTGTAACTTAGATTATTTTTTCAATTAAATTGAGTTTTGTATCTAATATAATTTCGACGATTCATTCCTATATCTCAAGTACCTCAAAATGTAAAAATTATTATTTTGTGTAAATGAATCAATTACACTCAGTTTTCGGAATTCAGATCATCTTTCTTTCATTTTAATTTTTTTCAATATCATATCAACTGTATTGTAGATGACTATTTCCAAATTTCAATTAATATTCTGTATGAATGAATTGATTCAAATCGAAATCATTTCTTTAATTTTCAATCGGCTACTTCTGTTTCCATTTAAACTTTGCGCTAATTCGCTCGTTTTAATGTTTCACACCAATAATAGTCGGCTTTTAATTAAAATTCTACTTCGGTACATTGATTATATTTCCTATTGATTTGCACCTTAAATTTGTGCGAAATTATGTCAGTTTCCAATTGATTCAATTTTACTGGGATCTGATTAATTTTTTTATATTTTGATTACTTCCATCAATTACTTCTCATCAATTCAGGCATTTTCCAGTGATTCAGTTAATTCTGATTAAATATCAGGTTAATGAAAATAATTGCGTCAAAACACAAATGATCTTGGAGATATTTCTCGAATTATTTCAATTCAAAAACCTTAATAGACACAAATGATACAATAATAATTCACTCCAATTCCATATAATATATAACCCTATTTTTTCTGTTTTTTTCCCAATTAGGTCGGCGGGTTCCTTACAGCATGGCGCCAGAATGGAGAGCGCTTTGGTACAGTAATTTGGACGAATTGCAGAGGGTCAACGACGCAAACGACAACAACACGATATCAAACGTGACAGTTCAGTTGGGAGGAAACGCTTTTCTCCACTGTAAAGTACGGAACCTTGCGGAAAGAACAGTTTCCGGTGCCGAGGTGAGTCGAGAACGACGATAATACGACAATATAAAATCGACTATATATAAAAATAAAATGAAACCATTTAATCCTCGACAAACGATCAAATAAAAAACCACCTATACTGATGTTACCTATTTAACTGAACGTCAAAAAAGCGGGTATCATAGTCAGTCAATAATCCCAACGCCAAAGTTCGTGTCTTTGATTGACGTCCTCGCGTCTGCTTTTCTGATTTTTTCTTTTTCTTTTATTTCCTATCCCCCGCTTCCCTTCTTTTGTACAGGACGACACATCAATTCTACAGAATCGTTTCGTTCAAGTACCCAGACGGTATCGAAAGAGCGGTGATATTAATACACACCGCGCGCGAACATTGAGGAACCCAAAGGGGGTGTCCCACCGACCTTTGACCTCGATAAAATAATCTAACGCGACACAAAAGGTAGAAAAGTCTCCGGGACCGAAGAAGAATGAGAGAGAGAGAGGTAGATGGAGGAAAAAAGGATGAAAAAAACCTTTGTCGACAACACACGCATCACGTGCCCCGAATTTTTACACCCCATATACTTATATGTATTTGTATTATTACGTAATACATATGTAGCTGATTATATACAATCTATACACCTCGAACACTGTCATGTACACGTCGATGACTCGCGTCTATAGGACGAGGGTGGAGGGTAAAATACTGAAAGCAACGGAGGTAAAAAAAAATAACAGGGTAGCAATTTTATGGTAACAAAAAAAAAAAAAAAAAAAAATTGGTAAAATTCAGGCCTCGATCGACACACTTTGGATACAGTCGCCTCACCCTTCCCCATCCATGAGCATATATTATTTTCGTTAAATTGGTCTTGTACACGGTTATAGGGGGGGATAGGAGGGGGGCGTCGAATTCAAACAAGGAACCTTTTTTCCATTTATTTCCGGTTTCACGTGTATTTGGAAAATAGGGGAGACAAGGAAAAACCGGTGGGTCGTTTTACCAGACGGCCCGTACACTCGGCTGGGTTACGATAAATTGAGAATCGAAATTTATCGTTGGGCATGCACGGTATTGTGGTTCTGTCCCGAAATTGAGTATAAAACGAGACAAAAGTAAGTAAATAAAACGCACGCGACGAAAACGTAAACGCGAACCGTTCGTTTCGGTGCTGGGGCTTTTTGGCAGTAAATTTGCACACACAAAAATATCCTAGTTTCTCGTGCCAACTAGTCGGACCACGATTTATGTAAAAGGATACACGAAACTTGACGAATAGGAGGTTATACATTTTTTCACAAATTATTTTTTCACCAGGATTGTCACAAAATTTAAGTTTACAAATTTCTAAACTTTTTCAGTCTTTCTATAAAAAAAAACTTGCACTTTTTCCTTACGATCCTCGAATTCTTCGTACCATCGAAATCGAATTTCAATCTGATCCCAGACTCGAAACTTTCAAAGAATTAAATCCTTCAATCGAACAAAGTTTCACACTGAAATAGTCGAGGTATTCGGAAGAAGAAAAAATAGATAAGTGAGCGATAAAAATTAACACTTTCAAAAACTACAAATCTTGATGAACAGCAAAAGTAGAAATTAATTTTCGACAAGTGTTTTTTTTCGTTTAATCTGATCTGAAGTTGTGAATTTGAAAACAAAACAAAAAAATCCATTGTGACTGTGATAAAACAGTCCACCTATCAAATTTCCTGACGTTTTTCCCGTTTTTTATTTCTGTCCGATTTCTCTCTCGATTTTTAATTACGGTGCTCCGGTAATTAATCTTGTTAAAGAGTCGTCACGTCATCAGCGTTGTATAATAAAAGTGTATCAATGACTACGGGTTAATAAAATGAAGTGAATTCATAAACTGGTTATATAATATAATGTACATAGATTTGAAGCGTGGAAAATGAAATTACGAGCAATCAGGGAGTACCTACGGTGCGTAGAATATTCAGCCAGCCACGCTATACGCTGATACGGACAACGTATAACTCGATATTTATCGTTATCCGAATACATATATTTGCAGATATCATGGATTCGACGTCGGGATTGGCACATATTGACCAGCTCGATGTTTACGTACACAAACGACGAACGCTTTCAAGTCCTGCATCCCGAAGGCTCGGACGACTGGACTCTGCAGATAAAATACGTCCAGAAACGGGACAACGGGACCTACGAGTGTCAGGTGAGGGCGACCTCCTTATTTTCAATACATTTTCCCGTCACTATTATCGCTATCCCGGAAGTAGCATAAAGGAAACCACAACAAAAATGGCGAAAATATCGTTTCAACTATTTTTCTTGAATAAATTTCAAGAAGCCCTTTTAGATGGAGTTTGCTCTGACTTTTTACAGGACCAAAGAACAACCATTTAAATTGACAAATGACAGATTTAGCGATTGCGAATCGTTCATTGATCCAACGACGATAGAAAAAAAAATGTGATAAAAAGCAGCAGGGACATTTTCGTAATCACATAGACCGAGACAGAAATCCAACGAGATTTGTAACGGCAGTCCGGGATTGAAAATTCTCGGTTAAATTTAGTAGACAATTTTCCTGATCGAAAGTCCTGTGTGTTCGGGGTTCACCGAAACCCGTGCGCGGTTCGCGTATATATAGATGAAAACCGAAAAGGAACCGAAGGAGTGGAAATAAAAAAAGGGAAAAATAAAGTAAAAGAAAGAGACACGCTGTTTCGCGAGAGATCGATTTTATCAGCGCCAAGGGAGACATCGGGTGTAGCTAGCAGTAGCTTGTAGTACTAGGGAAAAACAGAAACAAGTTAAAAGAGAGTTGGGGAAAAAGCTTGGACGGTTCTTCCGAGCTACAATGAAGGGGGGTAGATATACGCGATAGATAACTGCAACAGCTCAAGATCCAAGATAGTCTTGGTCGTTTTTTCAAAGCTCTTGAGTTAGTTCGTAGAAAAGAGAATGAACACACAAAGAGGAGCGACGAATGAAAGAGAGAAGCTAAAAAGCTTGCAGACATCAGGAAGCAGGGGAGGACGAGGAACAGAATAGGGGTGACAAGAAGAGAAGAAAAATAGCACGAGTAACGAAACGAAAGAAGAAACAAAAACAACAAAAAAAAAGGAAGGAACCAATGAAAAATATACCGCACTTAGTCACAGAGAACAGAGAAATGTTCGTAGCGCATATATACCGACGCACAAAAGCCACCGCCCAGCTTCCGGTCCCCGTGGAGGACCGCGCGATTCTCATACCCTGGATTAATATACACGATTGATACAACTGCGGTATCCGGTAACTTCATCCGACCCGTGATGCCCGCATGGGAGATTAAATTCTGTCATTTCCGTTAATTGAAAAATACGACAGAGGACAAAAATTTTACACTCGAAATTTATTAACCTGACCAACGAAGGCTAACCTCGCACTGTACAATTTTCGACCTAATTTTGTTATACGGGATTCTGCGATAATTTCTTTACCCATTCCGTCATGTCACTCTTTAGTGAAAATGGCACTCGGTGAATAAATATTCGATCCCCAGGCAAATGATTCCTGCCTCCGGAAGATGTGGAACATCGTGTGAAAGGGGTTAAGGTCACTTCATTTTTAGCCTTGAGCAAAAACTAGAAAATCTTTGTCGAAAAGGTATAACGCCAAGGACAGACCGAGGATTCTTACCTACTTTATTCCTGTATATATGTACCAACTGTATAAGTACATACGGAAACCGTTGGCAGCTCAATTTGTCCGCCTCAATCCTCTCTCTCCCAAAACCGATCAATCGACTAGCTCGAAAACTAATATCTTGCGATATATATAGAAAATGGTAGGGTGAAGGGTGAAGGAACAAAAAGAACGTGGAGGCAAACACGTGTCTGACTTCGACCTATATTAGGTTGATAAAAAAAAAAAACAGAGAAAAATTCTATTTCCTTATCATATTTTCATAATTCTTTGATTATTAATTAATTCAATCATCGAACAATTTCCAACGATATTGTGCCACTTTTTTCATTTTTCCCTCTTGCTTGGTTAATATTACGGTCCTTATTTGTATATTTTTCATCCCCAATTTTTTTTTTTTTTTTTTTTTTTTTTTCTCCTGGTTTCGAGTTTATTTTTTTTCCCCGTCCCTACTGAACGTACCCTCGGGAAATTATGAATGTATGACAAGCGTATCGCTTCCCGAGTTCTCTACCTGTAAATTTTCTCAACTACGAGCTCGGCTTCAGAATCCCCCTCCTATCCCACCTGTCCCACAGCTTGAATACTACACTGTCTTGCATTTTTAATATTTTCTTCTCATCTCCACACAAGAGATATAGGCTGGCAGCTAACATCCTCCATCTACTTACCTTGAATTCAATATTTCTCTTTCTCTCTGTCTCTGACGCTCTTTACACTAGATTATTATTGGTATTGCGATTCCGAGTGCCTCTTCCACAGTCTTACACATTTATTACCTCATTTCCTCCCGAGAATCGAGATCTCTACCAATATAACTGCAAACGAAGTCTTGAACATTAAGGTGACTTGGCAGGGCCTGGATTGAGAAAATAGCTTTTTTTCTTTTATCTATCGCATTAGTACAATATTTCACGAACGTTTTGGCGCGAACGTAACTGAAAAATTCGCAAAATGGAGCCTAGGAGAGCCAAAAGTGTGAGATGGTGCGCGACCTGCAGTTCTACACGAGTCACAGTTTCCCACAGTAACACTATATGCTCGAACTTTGAGCGCTTTTTTCTCCAAACTACTATTGTTCTGTTAGTTTCGCCACGATAACTCGAGAACGCCTCAAGACATCGACAAGATTTATTTTTCTGAATTAAGATATCGATTAGTCCCACAGATTGAACCGACGTCTGTCGAGAAAAAATAATTTTTTGGTACCGACGTAACGATTAATGTGGCAAATTTTCCGTGTTTTTCACAATACCGGTAGTCAATTTCATAATTTTCATATTTTTCTCAAATTTTTCGGTTCAATCTAGGGAAACGAATCCCCTGAATTATGGAATGCCGTTTCAAAACTTGCAAAATTCGCATCCGGGTACTTGGAATCGTGGCAATAAGGGAGCAATCCGCGGGCCTTTTAAACACTCCATAACTTCAGCGAAAATTTAGAACAAAAATTTTGTGTGTTTCCCGAGTTCTCAACCTTGAACTGGAAGCCCTCGGTTAATTTACACTAGCCCAAGGAATTTTCACATCCCCGGTTAGAAAATTTGTTTTTGTTTCAACAAGTTGAGAGATAGAATAGAAAAGTAAAAGACATGAAAGCTTCTAAAACTTTTTACAGGATTTTTGATAAAACTCGTCTAGCTCTGGCGAAGGGGTCGGAAAATTCGTTGGAGAACGATAATAACCGTCGTGACAAGGTATTTCCAGGGCTTTAAACTCCGACGGAGTTTTCCACCTGCATCAGGCTCGCCCAGGTCGTCGTGTATGCCTGTATATCCGTTACCCGGTCTACGACGCAGTCGACGAAGGAAGGAAGGAAGGAAGCAAGGGTCGAAGGACGCGGAGGGAACGGAGACGCGAGGCGAAGGGCGAAGGGCGAAGGGCGGACTTCTCATTAATATAGATAACACTTTGATGAGCCAACTTGTACGGGTATATTAGATGTCCCGACGTCGACTAACCCCTGGGTCCCAGCCTCGCCCGACCCGGAGTTATTCGCGTAGCAGAAACCTGCCCGACTGCAGCGTCTATTCGACAAGGCAGAACTGGATATAACGCTGCTCAACAACTGTAGTCAAATTACCAAAGGGAACCGTCCGGGAGATTACTGTCGTCGGTGCAACCAAGAACTCCTGCTGGTACTTCGTTAAGTTTCGCCTCAAAGAATGGGGATAGACAGAAAAAAGCGGGGAAACCGGCCCCTTTAAGCCGAAATTCTCGTTGCCTTTATAAGGAAGTTTCGTGAATTTCTGTTATTTTCTCGTTTGATAATTAAATGGTTAGGATTAATGAAAATCAAGAACGATCCGGTTTTTCATTTTCGAATTTTCCTTCATGATACGATACCTGGAAGTTCAAGAGATAGGCTAAAATTTGGTTCTTTAACTTCAAATGTTGATAATTTGGTTAAAAAAAGTGTCTTTTCAAGAAACGACTCGTCAAGGACTGGTTTAGACATTGAGGATGATCCTGTTAAAATTTGATCTTAATCAGATTAACAGTGTACCAGTGACAATGTCCACAGACTCTGAAGCCATTCTTCCAGTTTGTGGTGATTTGACTTTGTAAAAAATACGAATTGTGTATCAAGTATCGTACTGAACAGTGATGAAGACCGTTTGAGGGGAAAAAAACTCCGACCGAGGAGAAAAATTCATAAATTTCAACCCTATTCAGTTGCGCCCACACTGACCTGCCTTCTAACGAACATGCCTCAAAATGGAACAAAACAGGCACCCATACCTGGAACAGCGTTCAGAAAGTTTGGGGAAAATGACACGAGCAACACGCTATCAAGTTGCAACCCGCGAGTTGGTGACGTTTTTGAAATTGGCTTCCCATCGGTTCCTCCCACATTGCAGATTGCGCAGTAAAAGTTGTGGTTCGGATTTTGGTTCAGTGATCAAACTCGTGCGGTGAAGGTTAAATTTTAGCAAGTTTCTCTCGACCACAACTGGGAGGTCAGTTAATTAGTTTTCGAGGTATCGGGTTATGAAAATGACATCGATGTGAAAACAAAAAATGTAATATCGAAACAGATTGACATATATTGACTCTCACCCTGACTTTTGAAATAAGTTCTGCCCATTTTCCACCCAGGAGGAAACCGGAAGTGAGATATTAACTGTTCGATCCATTTAACACTCGAAAGATTACAAATTTAGTGTCATTCAGTAACATAGGATTTCAAAATCGAATCCAAACTACGAATATAGTATTTTCTTCTCCTGCACCCTCAGGATTTGATGTGTTTAGTAAAAATCGTACGAGTTGGGTAAATGAGCAAAAATGTGGTGAAATATAACATTAGGATTGGTGATTTACTTGCCAATTCAACTTTTTCTCTTCTGCTACGTTATTCTCGCCAGGTTTATTTGAAAATGTTCAAAGAGATTACGAAAATGGATACAAGCTAGCGCCCCAAAGGTACACACGAGAGTAAAAAACTGCAGAGCAGCTCTGCACCATTTGTGGAATTCTGATACAGTGAGTATAAAAAAGGAAAAGTTAAAAAATTGAAATTGGATACTCCGTCAGTTCGTTAGAAATTTAATGCTTCGACATATAATACATAAAACGTATAACCTACTCGCATACGTATACGACAAAAAAAAAACCTTTGCAGAATCAGAGGGAAACCTTCTCGTTCCACCCAGGCAGCGAACGACTTTGTCATATACGATGAAAGTAATACCCCTTCTATGTATAGTACGACGAAAAAGTTTATCAGATTATGGAGAGAAAAGAATCAACTGATAATGAATGGAACTGTATAAATACACGAATCAACCCTAGAACTACAAACTTATTTTTTTTACCTGTAAACTACAAACTGGGGTAAATATTTACCCCACGGGTTAATTTTCGCTCGTAAAATCGTTGTGAAAGCAGTAATCTGACTCATATAAGTACATGATTTTTTTTTTTTTTGCCTTTTCATGCCAAAGAGAATGGCGAACAGCAAATTCAATTTTATCGAGGAACAGTTGGTAAAAAATCCACTTACACTACCCTGAAGTGCTGAAAAACCGACGAAAAGCATTGAATATAAGAAAAAGGAGCTAAATTATACCCTGAAAAACTGAACGATTCCAGGTCAGGCCGCATAACTACTCAAGATGAGAGTCTATACGAAAAGTTTCAGTGAAATCGAACAACTGGTTCCAGAGTTGAGAATAAACCAAAGTGTTTCGAACAATTCTGGATATTATTTTGAGGTCGAGTTCTCGAATTACATACTCTCAGCCGACATAAATGCAGATCAGTGGTTCTAAAGTCATGAAGGGATTCCCTGCTTCCCATTTTCCGTTACCAAAATTAGTAACTCTCGCTCGAGTGATCCCGAGGTGTAAGATACTCGGTTCTTTATAACCACGAGCGTATAGTCAGACCCCGAGGAAAATTCATGGGTATCAACGAGGTTGGCAACCGCGTTAACCTAGACCCTAACCATACATATATTTCCGACGTAGGCGTACCTGCGTACCTCCAAACTACGTATCACAGAATACAGAATACAAAATACAGTACGCGGAAGCTGGGTTTGTTGCCTAGAAACGGAGGGTAAATATGATGCCGCGAAGCTGGACCCGGGAGGTAAAGGGAACTCTGGAGCAGGTCGGGGAGAAAGATGGGACAGGGCCTGAAATATCTACCCAAGATGTTAATTTGTAGGCTAAATCCAACCCACTCTATCTCTCTCTTGATCTTCATCTTTCTCCCATATCCTCGAAAGTGACGACCTCCGAATGGCTATGCTATATGTACTAGATGTATGAATGTTACATTATCAACGGTCGCTATGTAGCGGAAAGATGATTGAAATATTATTAATCCTTAAGTCGGGCAGTTATTGCGCGGAATGGCAATAATTATCGTTGACAGATAAATGTATGTATGCAGGAAACTCTTTTTCTCGTCGTTGGGATCGATGGAGTCTGTTGGTTGTAATTGATACAAATCCTCTCCTTTTATACCCTCCCTCTCGGGGTCTGGGAGATCCCCGGAAAAAGTCCTGATCATCACTTTTCAGAATGATGAGATTGCAGAGACTTTATGTACTCCGATAATTATTGTCGAACAGCAATTTCCTCGATTCAAACCTGGAAATTACATTACAAGCCCAGTGGAAAGAGTCAGGTGAAGGATTAAAATTCAAGACAATGAAACGGCAGAAGACGGCGCAACGCCACTTGTGTGTTGAAGTGGTGAAGCCAGAAGACATAATGAGCGGATAATTCCCTTAAACAGATTATGTTAAACGGAGCGGAGAAGCTTAGTTTGTGTACAAGGGTCTCTGACAGCCCAGGCACTCCCTCATATCCTTTCAGAAACGGTAGATTGTCTCTCAAGTACGCAAAGTACGCGATATCGAATCACTATCAAATTCGCAACACGTTCAAAGTGCGAATTTGTCGAACTTCGATATTCATTTTGTTTCCAGCCATTTCGAATTTGACCAATCTGACCTCACAGGTTAAAAAAGCTTCCCAGTACCAACTTTCACGAGAATTCGAATGTTTTTAATGGATTCGCCATTTTTTATTTCGCGAATCTGACTTGGGTCGAAGGTGATTCTCTGGACCTCAGAAAGCAGAGATCCAGTAAAAATTCGACTTTTTATTTTCGAGGTGATTACAACAGCTTCGTGTGAAGTTCAAAAATCAAAGACAGATCACTAAGATCTGAACTGGTGAAATTTCAGCAGGAAGAAACAGAAATTTATTGCGTTTTACGCGATAAAATTGAATAGTTTTGCGAAGGTTAGAAGATAAATTTATAACAGAGCTGAAGAGAAAGATGGTATCCCATAATATACGTACTGGTCCGAAATGTTTCACCAAAGTCGTCAGAATAAAGTTCTCCGGCTCTTCGTGCACATCCTTTACTGGATTTATATGGGATGTTTTCCGGGTGAAAAGATACGAATTCGCGAATAGCCGACGAATTTAGCTGAAGGAATATATTACCGTGGAGAAATTTCAGCGTCCCATACTTATGCTATACGTACCCACGTTTAATGCGGGAATATCAAATCGTATCCGATCGGAGTAATAGAATCTCAATATAACTATACCAGTCCTTCGATATACCTAGACTCGTGAAAAATAGAGAATAGTATTAACCTCCCTCGATGGTCCTCGAAACATACGTTCGCGAATGATCCCTTCTACTATCCTTTTTAGGACTCCAACTTTTACGATTCGCGAATCTCGGAGTTCCGACATATCCCTGAATAAATGATACGAAAACAGGGCTTCGATCGAACCCAGCTACCTTCCGTATTTTTAAAGCAGATACACTCGAGGCGAACCTTTTTTTTCGAACACCTTCAAGCATAATTAAAAGGAGGGCCATAATGAGATTCGATTAGGAATAAATTAGGACGAAAATCAGCCTGATCTCCTTAGCGATAGCGATAGAGGGGCCCAATATAAGTTATGAAAGTGAGCTTTTTACTCCAAAAAGTGACTAAAAAGTGGACAAAAATCAATTACAACTCAAACTATATCAACGGTCGTTGCAATGGGTTGTAATTCTGATTGGAGTAGAACACGAGCATAATTTGAAGCGATTTTGAACAGATTTGAGAGAAAAAAAAAGATCTTTTGGCAGTGCGAAACTAAATTGTGACCATAAAAGTGACTTAAATGATCAAATCTTTGAAAAAGTGACTTCGATTGAAACCAGGGCGGCCCTGTGAAAACAATGCAACGTCAACTTCTGAAGCCTAATAGCGAGAATTCTCTTTCATGTTCGGCTATAATTTATGTCCATTTTCTTGGGTTAGTAGGAGACAACGAGGGGTAAGAAAGAGGAAAATACCGGTTTAAAATATAGGGTAGAAAGCGAATGTATAGTATAATTGGAGAGAGCATAATGAGTCTGAATCCGCGTGAACAGAGAGAAAGCGTAAGATATTGAAATGGATTCTGTGGGAGAAAATAAGTGCTAAGTGTTGAAACTGTGGAACGGTGCCTCTTCTTCTCCCTTATCGCCATTGTGCCTCTTTTTGCTCCTCTTCTATACATATATTCACCTGCATCTTCTATATCTCCAGTGATTTTTCCCTCTTTCTCTTCTATTCTCGACCTCTACTATTTCCGTTCCTCAGTCTGCTTACGGCCCTTTCATGATCCTCGTCCTCAACCTCAACGACTAGCTAAGTAAGTTTTGTCTTTTGAGTGATCGGCCCTACTCGAGGACACCTTTTCAACGTCGTTCAACGTCAGCTTAGAGTTTACGCGTGACACGAATAGACGTCGATCCTCGCGGTGAACCGCGACCTTGAAGGTTTTCATGTAACCGAAAACTCGAATTACTGACGCAGCGGAAAAGAGAGAATCGGACAAGGATATAATCGAATGACTGTTTCCGTTAGTCTGTTAATTAACAGAGAAGAAAGGAATAATTCGACGAATTTTGTTTCAATCGGAGCGGATTTCCCAAACTTAGAACTGAGTACATTTTCGATTCAGTACTTTTCGAATTATTTGAATAACGAAATTCGAAAAAATACAATAAAAATGACAATATTTTGAGAACGGATCAACAGATTTGAACGAAATTTGGTACCACAAGATTTTTTTGGGTCGCTGATCACAAATCTGAAGTCAGTTTTGTTAAATTTTAATTGTCGTACTCGATATGCTTCACAAAAAAAACTAAAAACATTTCGATTTTTATGAAAATTGGTACTCGAACGTTTTTTTGAACCTCTGATCAAGAATTTGAGGTCAGATTAGAAAAATTCAAAGGCTGTTTTCTTTTTTATATGATATTTTGATATACGATTCGAGCCGAAACCACTAAAAATTGTAATCACCTAGTTCATGCGTGACCTGAAAATGCTAATATATATACATTCGTCTTCGTCGGGTTGTTTCATATTTCTAATCACAGATGAAAATAAAATCGTCGAGAAGTTAAGGAGAGAATAATTATGAGGGTGATAGCATCTGAATTTCGTGGCCAGGTTTTTGAAATCCGTGGATTTTATGGAAGTCCCTGACCAACCGACGAATTCCCTAACATTTCCCGGTTTTCCAGACGTTCAATTTTGGTTAAAAAATCTCAAAAATTTAATCCAGCACGCGGCGAAATAATTTTCGTGGTAGTGTTAAATTTGAAAATTTATCGAGTCAAGTTGTAAAGATCAGGAGCACAGCCCAGTTGGTAATTAGCACTCGCCATTGTCTGGTTGGTTAAAGCATCACTCCAGAGGTTTGTAATTAGCGAATTATTGTCACTGTATAGCCACGGGGTTACCGTCGAAGATCTTTTGCTGGGGTTTGAAAAACGATTCTGCATCACAACTAATTCTAAGGCCTGAATGTAGGTACACCAGGCCACTTTGGGTCGCGGATTTTACATTCATTATACGATCCCCACATGTGGAAAATATTGCCGAAACAAAAGCCAGTGGTTGTTATATTCGCGCTACAAAAATGAGTATCTGAAAGCTCTAAAAGCTCCCGTTAGTCGATGCTGTTATAACATATGGAAGACTATTGCCATTGAAATGGCTCGAGCGACAGTGTGCACCCGATTGAAAACACTCCTCTCCCACTTAACACAGTTTCCAGTTTTTCATTTTCCCATCTTTTCCTTTCTTTCACATCCTCATTCTATATCCTACAATTGCACAGTTCCTCTCTCTCTCTCTCTTTATCCCTCTTTTTTATTCGCCGCTCGCTTCCTTCTGCAGTCCGGAAGATTAATACCCGTAACGGATTAAATAATACACATCTAGTACACATTGTTTTACGGTATTGGTGAGTTTTTTGTATCACAACGAGTGGCGCCTGCCCCCAGCTCAACGATCGGATATTGCTTTTAAACCTGGGCATATGACAAGGAGCGTATTGCCACTCGGTACAAATGAGAGAGATGAAACAAGTTTCTCGCTGGAATCATTCGACACAATTTTTCCCAGTCTAATTGAAAAAAAGTTTAATAACAAAGTTGTCTTTTATTCCGCTCGGACTCTTTTTCTTCTTTCCGTTTTGATTCCCGTCATATCGAATCCCCGAGGGTGAAACGTTGAGAGATAGACGATATAACAATGGATTGACGATTATTAGCATTGAAAATGCTCATTTTCGGGGTAACAGTGATGGCTGGGTATGGGGATCGAATGTTAAAATGCAACAAAAACGCGTGCGATGCGTTACGGAAGTGACAACAATGCGGATGACAAAAATTTGCAAAAAACAAAAAATGGCACCGATCATCGATCTGTCGACTTGGAATTTTTTAAACTTTATCTCATGCTAATTCGAATCAAAATGCGACAGATCCAAATATATCGAAACAAAATGCACTAAGAACGAGAAAACATGCAGGTGACATTTCAAGTGCCTTCAGATGCTCGCGTTACACACAAGGTCTGTAGATTTTTATTGTATTCTCAAGTCTGTATCTTCGTTCCAGGTATCAACGAGTACCGGCATCCTGTCGCACTTCGTCAATCTGAAAATCGTCGTGCCAGAGGCGTTTATACTGGGTAGCGGTGAGCACCACGTCGACGTTGGATCTATAATTACTCTCGTTTGCATCATCGAGAAGGTGAGTTAATCAGTTGCATTAAACCTGATGATAATCCAAGAGCGTAGTAAGTGACACGCCGCGTTCACATCCGCTTTTAGCTATAAACCCCGTCACACACTCGCTCGCGTCATCCATAATTACATGAATCAAAATGTCTCTTGTGTGATTCAAGCAATCAATGTAATATCGTCAAATACTTTGTTTTGTTTTTTTACACAAAGTATTTTCGTTTCTCTTATCAAATTATCTGTATTCCCTGAAGATCAATTAACCTGCAACTTCGTTCATTTCTTTCTCTTTCTCTTATCGCGAGTTATTATAAGCGGCTAATTAAGCTGATTAAAATTGTCCGTATGGAAGTTTACATTAGAATTGATATAAATTTCAAAGTAAAGATATCCGATCGAACGCAATCCACGTAATTGGCTCGAGATTGCTGTTTCTTTTTTATATCCCTCTCTCCATTCTGTTACTCCCCCCCAAATTGGATCATTCGTCGAAGCAGAGGGTTTTTCTCATTTTTTTTTCTATATTCTTATTGAACAATTCCCTCTTTTCTTCTCCTCTCTTTCTTGTCGGAGGGATTGGGTTGAAAAATATGTAAAATAAATTTCATATCTCGCATACATATAAGATTGTCTACCTGAGATAAAGAATATCTGTATTAGGGTTCACGGTTTTACGGTTAAAATATTTATGAAAGCTCGAAGAGAAAAAACTAATATCTAGGCATACGGTAGACGCGTGTACCTACTCAAACCGTAGGAAAAAAAAATGAAAATGAAAAAAAAAAATTCTAAACGATCACGGCTTGACAAGTTCGGGCATGAAAAGTGGCCCTTATTATTTTATTCGGTTGGAAAAATGCACCACCGCCACTTTAGGAAAACCCAGGTGTCTAAAATAAAGTTATTAGGTACCCTCCCTTCACGGCTCCGTCTAATCAACCAGAAAGCAACAGCTGGTGTCCGACCCACACGGCTAAAGCTACGCTTGGGAATTCTTATTGCGAAGAAAAAGAAGAAGAAGAAGAAGAAGAAGAGAGGGAAAAATTTCTTCAAATTTCTTCAAATTCTTTGTTCAAATTATTAGATAGCCTGTAACGTGACGTCGAACTCATTGCCAGACCACAGGGATTGCTAATTAATTATCACGTAGCAACCGGTATTTGTGGTTCCAGAGCGAAATTACAGGTCAAAACCAATGGTTTATGGTACTTGTGTGAATAAGGGGTAACCACTAGGGTTGATTGTAAGACAGGAAATAATTACCCAGGAAATATCTGGAAGCTTACTATTGGTTCGTGGCTAGCTATATAATACGCGTGGCAAAATTATCTAGGAACACACAATATGATTGATATTCAGAACTCATCACGCGTAAGTGTGTCCGTATGCGATGACAATTAATTATTCCGTCAGATATACGTGTATAACAGTACCGTTCATAAATCCACGCACATCTGATGTTTCCTGATTAACAGAATTCGCGATGTATCGACTATACGGATCAACGCAACGGCGAACTAATACCCTAAATTTACGCCATTCGATGATGAAAATCGTTCTCTAATTCTCTAATTCAACAAATTTATCATTCAGCGCTATCGAAATTGGATAGTTTTCAATAGTTCTCGATAATAAAATCGTACATCCAATAGTACTTTTCTATTCAGGTTCTCTCGGTTAATCTTTATTTTACTTTAATAAATTTCGCACATTGTATGTGCAGTAATTTGCGATATGAGAACAGAGCTAAAAACTGTGGTGAAGATAAAGCGTCGACGATGTAAAAAAAAAAAAGGTAAAGGAAAGGAGGAGAGAGACGAAAAAAAAAGAAAAAAATTGGAAACTACGACGATAACGAGGAGATAAAAAGAAAAGCAAACAGCTCTCGTGATCCTGGCGTTGTTTGCATGCTTATAATGTTTGACTACCGGTGCAGAGAGAGAAGAGACAGTGCGAGTTTAACGACCGCATCCCACTGGAAACAGGAGCGGGTGTGTATGGTGTAGGATTCGCATGTAGGATAGAGAAAACCGGGTAGTTTAGGAGTCTTGGACCACCACCGAGCCAACACCAATTCGGGCAATTAACCTTCCAAACTAATTAGCGAGTTACCTTATTAACTAACGAATACTTCGACTCCAGTTTCACGCCGAACGATACAGGCACCGAAGCACGCTCGAGAAATAGTCTCTCGGTTACTCCAAGAGTTTCGCGTTACAAGACTGACAGAAAACTTACCATTGCAAACTGTCAAAGTTCTACAACGGCTCAGCGCAGGGGCAGAGGAAGATCCTCGCGAATATCGTTTCCGTTCAATTCATGCGTCGATAGATTTATCAATTAATTGTCATTTGTCTGAATTAAATTAGAATTCGTTTAATCGATGAAAGGCAATTGATATTTTTAAACACATATTGGAATTACACTTGAATTAAATTAATTGAAAACCTCGCCCAAATTAGGATGAAGAATGAAGTTCAAGTCGAAGAGAATAAAAAATGAATCAAGTTAATTTGTAATTAGTAAAAAATTAAGTTGAATTTGGGTTAATCAATAAAAATTTATTGCATGGCTAAAATCTTTCGTCATTTATACCGAACAGTGACGTCATAGAAATTATACGGTTGAAAATATAACCGAACTCTGAGAAGAGGATATAACGATGCTTGATGGTTTTTTTAGCTATCATTTGTCATCCGAATTGGTGTTTACAACGCGATAAAGAAAAGTAAACTCGGTTAAACGAGCGGGAGGAATCGAAATAAATTATAGCGGGCAATTAGGAAGAAAAGGACGAAAAGGCGACAAGGTGAAACTGAAATTCCGAATCAACTCGGGAGTTTTGTAGGGCCTCCAGGCCTCTACCCTTATCCGGATCCTTTTCAGCAAAAGCGAGAGAAACCCCCGCCCTTCTTGAGAGCGTATAAAGCAACCCAACTTGAGTTGTAATCTCGACGTGACTTTCTCCTTCCCTCTTTTCGTGACATCTCTCTTTTTGTCCCTCTTACACCGCGGAGTCGTCGTTAGCCCTTAGAATGTACTGCGGAAACATTTTACTCACTTTTATTCCAATTTCTTTTTTCTCTCTTTTTTTTTTTTGTTCTTGTCACAGAAGTAAGTAGAGCACAAAACGACCCGGTGGCAATCAGCGCGAAAGAAAGCTTCATTCATACTTTTACTGACTCTCTGCGTCACTCGCAATCGAATATAAATATATAAATGATTTTGTTACTTTTCGATAATCTCGTTTCTCCTGATCTCGTTTTCAGATTCGATCATTTAAACATCAATTCAGTGTTAGAGATGAAATTTCTTTCATATATATTTCGACTGATAAATGTTAATTTCAGATTCTGCACCAATTTTTCACATCTGAAGTGGCTCTGCGAGGTTTTCCAGTCCACATAAAAATCTGAATGATTCAATAAAAATAATAAAAATACAAAGTCAGCAGTCTAACCTTTCCAAAGATTGGGAATTAGGGAAGATCCAGAGTGCAGTTTCGAAGAAAGGAGAGTAAAAAATTATATGAGGCAGTAATTTCGAAGGATCTGAACGTTGATGCCAAATTTGTCGAATTAATGATAAAACGTTGAAGTTGAATCGATGATTGAAACAAAGAATATATTTTCAACTACTTATAAAAATTATATAAATATTTGATCGTCAATAGCGAGGTTATAGAATCTATTTCCGATAATCTACGAGTTTGATATGTAATTAATTAACACATCGTTGTTACGTAATCGGTTATTTATTATCGTTGCGTAACGCGGGATAAGCGCATTTACGCGTAACGATTAGTTAGACCGTTTGAGTCTCAAAAGATGTTGATTCACGTCACGTGACCGGACCCCAAGCTATAAGTTACGTGAATCCTTACGCGACTGGAATTACTTCAGTTACAGAAGTTGCGAACTGCAGGTCAATATATCGTAAATCTGATGAGAATTTCAATTTCTTTCAATATTGGCAATTAAAATTGTGTCAACAATAATTATTAACGAGCCACGTTGTGTCGACGATAGGAAGTGAGAAAAAAATAGCTGATTTGAGCTCCCAATGTGTGCTCGAAAAAAATATTATTATTGAAGCCGAATTTTCGGGAATAGGGTCTCAGATTCGTGACCGGGGGCCCAAAAACCTTCAATTCTCATCAAAATCTGATGATTTTGAGAGCTATTTGACATCATGCTGAATTTTCTATTTCGAAGTCTGCCAAACTGACTTCAGATTCGTGATCAGTGATCCAAAAAACCTTTAGATACCAAATTTTATCCAAATTCGTCGACCCGTTTTCAAGACATCGCGATTTTGATTTTATTTCTGGAAATTTTGTTATTCAAATAATTCGAAAAGCACTGAATCGATCAAAGCGAAAATTGGCCCAGTTTTGATTTCGGGAAAACCGCTCCGATTGAGACGAAAATGGTGAAAATCTGATTCCTCGTTCTCGAGATATGGTCGATGGAAAAATTGATAACATGAATCCATGAACTCAAAAGGTGAAAATTCAACTTTTCATGACCGGGGTGGTTGAAAGCCAAGTTCCTCTTTTCTCTGAAAACAAAGAATCAGGGAAATGAAGTTGGGAAAACTATTCGATGGAGAAACTCATTCGGATATAATCCTGGTAAATGGGAATTTCGGTGAGCTTGAACCGATTTACCCGTTGAAATTTGGCGTCTTGTCGTCGCTTAGCGAAATCGAGTCGTTAAAAGTTCCCTCGAGACGCTCCGACCCCGCTGCCCCATCGCCCTGGGGCCGAGGTGTTCACTGGCCGGATGACTTCGTCGGTAAGTGATTGACTCTACCCCCGCGGAACTCCCACCGGCTATCATTTCGCCCTAATTTTCTTCTTTCTCTCGCTATTCCCATCGTCGCTTCGTCAGCTTTACAGCTATTCCACCGCTCGATAATAAATTGCAGCACCCACGCGTATGTGAATTCTATTTATCTTTAATTCGTTATTTGTTCCAATCACTGAAGGATAGCTCATAGAAACTCTGAATCCTCTTTCGAGCCTCGCCTCATTTTGAAATTCCCAGCGTTATCACGTACTCCGAGGGGTTAGCGCAGGGCCGCAGCTGAAGCCCTTTGAGTGGCACTCGGTACTTCCGGTTTACCTCAGCCTCTCGTTTCCCAGTGTATATCTTGTTTACCTCGAGCATCATCTTCGCGTGTGCAGTTTCTGTAAATGCAGTGTCAAGTAGGGACTAGACCCGGAGTGCTACTTTCAAACTTTACATCAGACTACCAACGACCAACGACCGACGCAAATTATACCGTGCAGCACGTGCTTCCTCATTTTTCATTACTAGGACAGTAATTACGCCGGACCCTGATCAACATTTTTAGTACCACCAACTTTTTAGAGAATTTTACTTTTTTTTTTACATTCAAACCCTTCTTTTTGTACAAAAATCGCGATATTAATATTCTCAGAAAATAAGCTTGATTAGAGATTTTAATCAAAAGCAGTTTTTGAGGATCAAGATCTACAATTGTCTGACAAATATATCACGAATAAGCACTATTTCACATGATTTTAGACCCTCCATTTTTTTGTTGTTGCCCATTTTGGAAGAGATAAAATCCACCGGTGGACCTCGATTCCAGTTTTTCTTGCCTCAAACTGTCCACTGAAGAGGCTTTTTCAAAGTGGACACAAAGCTTTTTGATAAACTCATTTTCGGTCGAGTTGTCGCCAGAAAAAGGCTATTTTATTTTGAAAAATGACGAACTTTCGATCCCGCTTCGATGTAGGTAAAATGAGATTAGAATAGTGCCGTGATAAGAGTATCACGGTTTCCCTGGTTCGTCCGAGCAAACGCCCTGCGTGGTTCGCGTTGCGCCTGGGCGACTCCCCGCGTCCTTGCGTCCCTGCAGAATCAACGAGAGGGCGGTCGATACGCGCTTTCTTAAAATCCGCACGAGCTTAATGCAGGAGAACCCGAGTGTCGCAGACTGATATCATTTTCTATTACCCTTTCGACGATATACGCGACTAACTGCCGTAGTCGAGTCTCCGTCGGATGAACAATAAAGAAGACAAGACAAGAAAAAAAAACTGAAGGGAGACAAAAAATAACGGAATGAATCGCCTACGTTTACGGATCATCGGATGGTGACAAAAAAAATTGAGAGAGTCGTTGAAACTTTTCTTCGCCCAGATTAGTCTTCTAGCCGTTTAACTACTGTCTACATATAACTAGGCCAGAGTTTCTCCCAGTTGAATACGCAGTTTGTCTCTCTATGCTGTTTCCATTTTGTTCGATCTTTATACAGTAACGCTGACCTATGAAAGAAAATTGGTTTTCCGTAAGGTATAGACTCGGAATAATGGAGCATAACTTATTCACGTTGTCAGTTCCGGAATAATGAAATTAAACGAAGAAGACCGGAAGCTATACTTGTTTCTCTCTTGTTCCGATATTAACTCTTTCTGTAATTTTTTTCTTTCCTTTTCTTTGTCAATCGATATAAAATAAAATCGAGAGGCTGAGATGCTCAAAGAAAAAATCAAAATGATAAAGACTAGGGAAAAAGTGAATTAAAAATTACGCAAAGTCATTCGATATGTTCCGTTTTTTTTTTTCTATTACTGATCGCGTATCGAGATTTCGAGGGTTTCCATGATTTAAAGTACTTTTTTTTTGTTCTCTTCTAATTTCACTGATGTAACTTTTATTCGGTGGTGCTTTTAAAGAATCTGGGAAGAAACCGAAGGAACCCGAGGGAATAACCACCTGCCACTTACTTTTCACTGCGACATCGGCATGATAGGAAAAAAAGTAGATAAAATTAGAGAAGAGAAGAAAACGAGGAGGTGGAGGGAAGAAGAATAGTCATAGGAAGTCGAAATATATTTCATATCGTAGTTTAAAGAGAAATGAAAGATTTCATTACTCCTAACGATAAGGAAAATGTCAACCCTCCTGGTTATAAAATGATCGATACACTCCTGTGCCAGGGAGTCGGTGCTTTTCATTCAACGATCAATTGATAAAAGCGGTTTTCATGAGGCGCGAATTTGCATAATTCCTTGTTTATAGCACTAAAAATTAATTGTTATCGCCGCGCTATACCCCCTCACACGGGCTTTTCTTCCGTCTGCCCTACATTCGGTTTTGATTCACTACGGTTCGAAATATGATTAAAAAAAACTCCGGTCGTATTAATCAATCCCTTGAATCTAATTGCTGTGCTTCAAAATACAGGGTATAAAAAACGATAATGTTTCGACTTTCGGTTAAAACTAACCAAAAGCGGCTCTTTCGTGATTTTTTTTATAGCACAGTTGATAAAAGAAATATAGAAATTATTGAGTATTGCATGAGATGAAAAAAAAAGAAGCCCATTACGACGTGTCCGAAATTACAACTATATGACCTCACAAACTGATTTTCGGAGATTCAACGACAAATTTGTGGTCAGAAACTCGGTCAGAAACTCGAAAAAACCTTCGGATACCAATTTTATTCAAAATCTGGTCGTGTTTAGAATTTTTAGATAAAAAAAAAACTGACCCAAAACGTGGATTTTCATCAAATTAGCCTAATTATTGCAACTTGCTGAAGGACAAGAAGATAAAAATTTCGGATAACAATAAATTGAAAATTGAAAATAGAATAAAACGAATTTTTTTTACTCTCTTGCGACGCAACCCGACGTGAAAGGAAGTAAAGCATATGGTACCCTCGTCAGCGTGTCTGATAAGAAGACCTTCCGGTAAATTTCGGATGGAAATCTAAATCCTGTGATTGTAAAAGTGAAGACTAGGATGGGATGGGATGGGAAGGGAAGGGTAAGGGACTTGTCTGATCCGCGTTGCTTAAGAAGATCCATCACTACTGTCAGTTCGGTGAAAAGAAAAAAATGAAAACAAGGTCAAAGGAAAGGACAAAATCCAGTGATATAGTGATACAAAGCGATATCTATATTATGTATAAATATATAAAGCGTGGAAGCGTTAGAGTGTTCGAAAAGCTAGACAAGCTGACGCAGCTGACCCAAATGGTGTAACCTTCGCCCTTGATGATATTATGGCAGCCGATACCCCGATTACATTTAACGCGGGGTGGATTTTATCGAGCATAAACCGGGGCAGGCGGATCTTTCGAGAAATAGAACATCGGGAATTCAGGATGTAGCAGATCTCGAACAGTTTTCATATTTCACGAAGTAGAAAAATGGGATATAAGTCGATTGTGAGACTTTTAACCTGGTGCAAAAATCAACTAAATCGGTCAGAAGGTTAAAAGGTCGGAGTGATAAAAGCGGAGAATCCTCGCAGAGTAACGTGAATGGAGGAATGAGAAATATCAATCTTCGATAAAAGTTCTTTGAATGCGAGGTACTCGGGGTACATGGAAGAATTTCATGTCGATTCAATTTATTAGAAATATATAAATGGCTAGATGCGCTTTTATGATACTTTGACGAATTAAATTCTGCACATTAAGATATCGAAGGTAACGCGGTTCCTCGAAGGACTCAAAAAACTTTTATACCCACAAATATTGATTCTGAACATTTTTTAATCACACGAGTATTTTATTTTTTAAGTGTGATTCGAAGAATTAAAAATATGAAAATCCTCGGTCATATCTTCTATTTTCTTTAGAAATGTTCAAATTCCGAAGAAAAAATTGTTCAACACATTGTTCCAATTTTTGAATTTCATTTTTCTCGACGATTTTTCTATTTGGTAGAAATTTTGTTAGCAGAAATGTTTTCTCGTTGTTAATTGGATGAAATAATTAATGCGCAAACACGGAGGCAACGTAATTATCGAAAATAAAAACTCTTCAGGATTAGAGAAAGATAGAATTTTACAGAACAAAATTGAGAAGATAATTTCTGAATTATGCAGAAAGGAAAATTGAAAGAAAAATAATTTCTTCAAAAAAAAAAGTTCATGAGGATAATTCGATCCTGATTTGACAAAAATTGACCCTGTATGCGTCAAGTATGGAGATAATCTGTATGAGAAAAATATCCGTAAGGAATCCTGAACCGAACCACCCTAAGTATATGTATGAGGTAAGAAAACTTTTTTCGGCCGAATATGCGAAGCTTATTATCGACTTTTTAACTGAACGACTTTTCTTCCCTACTATAAAAACTTTAACCTGATTTTCCGCTATTGCATATGGACTGCAAAGATTGATAAAAAGTTTTTCACTCAACGAAACTGCGTATTTACTGTACGATACCGTGACATAGAGGAAAAGTTCTCGATTTCCGATAGCAGCTACACCCTGATGTGATGCATTCGAATAAGGCACACACGATTCACAGACCGTCTGTGTATGTGCGAAGCCTTCGAAACTAGAGTTCGCGTGATCTAAAGTAACGCTGAGTAAGTTTATACTCTGATACGCACGCATTCAATGCACATATACACGAGTGCACAAAGTGTGTAATGTTTAGTGAAATAGAAAAGTCACGAAGCAAGGGTGCAGGCTGAGATCACCGATAAGAGATTAGGGGAGAATCTGTTGTTTTTTTTCTCCACTTTGTTGGCTGCCTTTTTCTTTCGAGGCAGAAATATACACTTTGAAATGAAATGAAGGACAAAATAGGCGATATTCAATCTGGCATCGTTGAACAAATTTCATCATTTATCTATCGAAACATTTTCAATAACGTTTTCAAACTCGTACCAAAAATATCTGAAAAACCACTGAACCGATTAACCAGGGTGTCTACTCAAGTCAGAATCTGAAATTCCCTGAGAATTCCAGGATATTCCAGGCTATTTTTTCTATTTTTCCAGGTGTGTCGAGATACGATCTTTATTATTATTTCGCAAAATATACTAATTTTTTTTTTTTTTTTTTATTTGCAATTTAATCTGGGTTTTGAATTTGCAGAATATTTTTTGTCAATTAATCACTTTCAGAAAAAATTCCCTGAGTGAACTCAATATTCCCTGAGAATTACAGGATATTCCAGGAGAAAAAAAATTCCCTGAGATTTCCAGGACTTCCAGGTTTTTCAAGGATGTAGACACCCTGTTAACTCCAAATTTCTTGGAGACAGGATTCATTTTTCGATTCACAGTTTCTGTCTTTTGGGTAGCGTATAAGATACAAGAACAAAAACTGATATTTCCTGAATCAAATACAGTTTAATTTTTTTGTCTCACGTAATTTCTGACCAATGGCCACTGGTCGCCGATTTCGCAGACATTGTTTGATAAAAAAAAAAATTTAAGCAGTCTTAATGGTGTATATTTTTAGCTAGATAAAAAAAACCTGATTCCATCATCCCCAATAAAGCTCCTTTTCGTTTCTACATGTTTATTCCCCCCCTGACTCGGATTCCCTGCCCTGCGTAATACCTTGAGAGAATAATTCCTCTCGAGAAGAATCAGTTGTAGGGCTTTGAATAAAACCCCTCGTTCTTTCTCGACGCAATATATACAATACCGAATACAAAGGTGTACGTGATAATGAGGAAATTGGTAAATGAGAATACCATCGAGTATCGCAGAACGAAGAACAATACAGTCTGTAAAGTGGCTGAGAAATAACAAATTCACTATACCTATTGTGAATAATTATCACTGATTGCACTGTGAAAAGTACCCATGTATACGTATATATGAAAATTTCTGACGTGACGACAGTGACTCGTGTTATGAAATACATCAAGAAGATTGTAATACGCAGCTGGAATCGCTAAGTCAGGCTTTCGGGTCCTGAAAAAGTGAGAAAAAACCATCCGAAACAAAGACAAAATCATTATTCAAGATTTTATTTCTTCTCCCCAAAGCATCGATCTGTCATGCAGATTTTTTTACAGGGTCTCCACATCAGCCGTATATGAAAAACTATACCAAGATCGCTTGTTTGTCCTTTCAATTGGAAATATGTTCTCAACATTCATTTCACTTTTTGGAACCCAAAAAAAAAAAATAGTTAAACGGCCGATTTAGCGTGTCTGAACACTCGACGAGCGATTCTGAGGAAACAATATGAATTGAAACTGTTTTTGAGTATATTTATGCCCAATCAGTTTATAACTATGCCTGATAGATATTTTTGTTTAATAACTTACTGTAAAAAGTAGTAAACTACAGTAAAAAAGTATTTTTAGGTCAGTTAACTGCCATAGAAAGTCTTTTCAAGGCAGTTTAGTGTCATAAGTAGACTTTCAGAGGCGGTCCTAAACTCAGTGCTATTCTAGGTATCTAACAATAAAACAGGCATCAAAAAGTGGCTTTTTGATGCCTGTCACGGACAGAGATCGTTTATAAGTCCGTAAATTGATTTATGCTTAATATTTTTTTTCCCGAGGGAGTAAAATATGCGAATTTTTCATGATAAACCTTATGCGGCTTTTAAAATTCATGTTAACATAACAGATTCAAATCGGTGTTTATACATTCAGACTGTAGCCGCATGAAGTGAAAGAAAAAAAGGGCAATAAAAAAATGCAAAGCTCCGGTACAGAGGGACAGAACCATAAATCATTTAGACAAAACCAAGGTAAGCTCGGGTAGATTTTGTATCCCGTAATACCCTTTGTCGAATAATGGGTTATACGGTTGACAGTTTCAACAACAATCAACGTTGTACTATTTCCCCATCTGACGGCTCTGACTGTAGCGGTCTAGCGACGAAAATTAGGGGGCTGTAAGGAATCCTGCACGACGGTCCAGACCCTAGAGGAACTCGGGCCACTTATAATCCCATAAAACAAGATTCCGCGGAATTATGACGACTGATGCTACGTCACACAAATTTACACCGCGACTGTTTCCCCAGGATCTACGTGCGAACTCTGTGATATCTAAATTGTGCGCAGACTCGTGGGGATCGTTGATACCATCTTATCAGTACCGACGTCTTTCATCTTTCACGTAATTAGGATGTGTGGACCCCCGGTCAAACGTCTGCGGAGACCAAAGACCGACGTATCTTTGAACTTTGAAACTTGCCAGACCTGCAGCTGCAGCCCTGACGCTGCGGAGCACGAGTTATACGAAGACGAGTCAAACACGAAAATGAAATAAAATTAAAGTTCGTATCTTGTAACAATGGAAATTTTCTCTTTACTTTCATTCATTAGAAAAGGAATTAGAAAAACAAAAATTTCCAAACCTCGATATTTTGACTCGCAGTTCTTCATTTTCGGAACATATTTTATAGACATGAGGCCCAACTTTCATGACTTTTCGGAAATTCAAGTAAAAAATCTACAGACCTTGTGTGTAACGGAAGCCTCTGAAGGCATTAAAAGATTCCAAGTCGACAGATCGATGATTGGTAACAATCTGACACATCGAGCATCCGTAATCTTTTGCCATCTTTTGACCTTTGCAAACTTTTGTCATCCGCATTGTTGTCACTTCCGTAACGCATCGCATGCATTTTTGTTGCATTTTACCATTCGATCCCCTATAACTCACTGTTACCCCGAAAATCGAAGCAATCTCAGTGCTAATAGACACGCCATAGCTCTAAGGGTGGTGTGTACACACGTCAAAGCGTTAATGTGTATGAATGGACGATGGGTGTTGAAGATCAACAGAATTTAGTGGCTGTTGCGCACCGTTTTCCCCAGGTAGTAAATAAGCTTTGCAAATACCACAATGACTGGGATCTTATTAAATTTTCAAGACGCTTATCAAGTCGGTTGGTTTTCCGGGAGGGATGCTGGGTAGGCTCGATGAGGATGAGGATAAGGGTGAACGTGAGAGCAATGTGGCAGGGCTTTTGCTCTTCTTGTCCTCCCTCCCTCTCTGTGTATACTTATGTACATAGTACGGCAATGGAAATTACATCCTCGACAATTGCCTACGAAATCGCTGCCGCTGAGTGAAATTATTGCCGTATATATACCACCAACCCCTCTTTCCCTCCTATTTTCGCGAGGGGAGAATATTTCAAAGCCCTTCTCTCTCTCTCTCTCGCCTCTACCTATATTATTACGCACGTGCGATAAAACCAGACCCAACCCATGGGGATGTTCCTTTCTTCCTTTTTAACTTCGTTTTCCATTTCCATATCGTATCGCGTAAAGTTATACTGCGGAACGATGCTTGATACAGAATTCAAATCGCGATACCTAAACGAGATATCTCTGCAGTCGTAATAATTTTTTCATGGATAGGAAAGAGACGAGGAAAAATTTAACCATCCGAGGAAATGAGCCTCCGAACAGAGACTCGAATCGATCATCTTTGAATTTGAATTGAATAACAATATTGACGCATTTATCAATGAATAAATTTATAGATTCCCTATTTTTTGATAATTATGACCAAAAAATTGTGGACTTTGAAATTTCGACACTTTTTAATCATTGTTTGAATTGAAAAATGACAAAATCTCTAGAGGTAATTTTGATTTCTTAAACTTGAAGATTGACCATGTTGTTTTTTCATAATTGTAAAATTTAAAAACTCGACGTTTTTTAATTGGTGCCAAACTTGAAAGTTCGATATTTTTTTTAGTAATTGTGAAATTTGGAAATTGACAACTTTTGGCTTATATTCTTAAAATCCATAAATCGACTATTCTTCGATGATAGTGCAATTTGAAAACTCGGATTCTTTTTAAATCAATCAATTACGTTCAATTTGAAAATTCACCATTTTTCGAACACGGTTCAACTTAAAAATTCCCTATTAAATAGATTTTCGTAACACCTGATTCGACAGTTTGATTCAATCGACCTCGTGCCAATTTTGTAGCACTCGCCTTCGGCTCGTGCTGCAATCCTGCAATCCTTCCGCACTTTTGTTTCCGTCTGACTCTTCGTTGCCTTTTGGAATTGAATAAAAAGCTGTTACCCAGTTGGCTAGCCGATTAATTTTCCCACAGTTTATTGAATGAGAGAACAGCGATATTAGGTCCGCGGTATGTCGTAACTATATTTTAATTGGCGATCAATTAACCCGTAATTACTAATATACCTACTACACGTAGCGAATTATAGGAGCGTTGAACTGGACGATGAAAATATCTCCAATCGAGCTGCTGAAATGAACAAAAATTAAACTGTGGGAACAAATTTCAAAAAAAAAATCGAAAAAAAAAGTTAGAAACGAGAACCTAAAAATAGGTTGAAATATGTACGAAAATTCGAACACCCATCGTTTTGTTACGTCAAAAACATGCGGGCGGATTCAAGCTGATTATAAGCTCTGAATTATTGATGTGAAAGCTTGTATAAGTAATTCTAATCCTAGCCTCCGTACGCTTGCTTCTCCTTAGTCAGGATATTCGACGTCGACCAGAAACTAACCTGACGTTGTCAGTTTGCTCGTTCGTTGGTTGGAGGCTTATATTTAGTTTTTTTTCTGTTGCCTAACTTCTTCTACTTCGCTCCTCCTTCGTCATCTTCTTTTTATACTCTGTATATTTGTTTCGCTTTGTTTCTATTCGAATTGGAAGGGTTCTTGGATTCGTTAAAACACTTGAAATAAAATATACTAAGATTTACATCAATAGGTTTTTTTCTTATTACAAACTTGTTTTATTCTTCTTTATACGATTCGAACAATTTAATCGAGCGAAATGTAAGTCCTCCATTTTTTTTTTCTTTTTTTAGTTCTATTCAAATTGTAAAATTTGAGAAAAATTCTTAGCCTGATGTCCAAAGCAAAAAAAAATTGGTTTCCGTTTGTGTAATTTCTGCGAAGCTGAAGGCTAACTTTGAGATTTGATCAATGATACGTGAATTCTTTAATTATTCACAACATATTTTCCAGAAAGTAGTCATCAGAAAATTGTGAATCAATGTTTCAGACAATATTGATCAAAAAACAATAAAAAAAAAAAAACATGCGAATTACCACCAGACTGCCTGAAATTGTATGAAAAGTAACTAAAAGAAAAATAACTAATAAATAATTATAAAAGAAAAATAATAAAAAATTACGCTAGAAATGAGGAAAATTTGACGTGTCTATAGTCTGAACAAAGGCTTGGCGGTGTTAAATTATCGTTGAAAATATCTCATAGTTCTAATCCTCGTATAATGAGCACTGAGCAAAATTACGGTATGTTTCAGAGTCCCTCTCCGCCACAGTACGTGTTCTGGTACCACAACGAGCATATGATAAACTACGACAACGCCCGGGGTGGTGTCACCGTGGAAACGGACCAGGGACCACGAACCCAAAGTCGTCTAACCATCCGCCATGCCGTCGAAAAGGATACGGGGAATTATACCTGTAGCGCTTCCAACACGGAGCCAGCTTCAATCTTCGTTTTCGTCACAGAAGGCAAGCATAATAAACTGACACAGGCACTAAAACGTCACTTTTTTAGCCTTGTTCGAAAAGACTGCCTTAAAAATACTTTTCACGGCAGTTTACTACTCAAAAAATAATTTTTCGAAATTGTAAAAATTGTTTTGATCGAGGATTTGAGGGTGTTGAGTTATTCATGAGAAAGTTAACAGCGTTACTTGTAAATTATACTATTATCTCAAGATACTTGACGAATAAATTATTCTAGGCGTCAAGTGCGTCTGAAGTTGTTGTCTGAAAATAATTAAACTTATGAATATATAACCTCCACCTGAGTAAGTAATAAATAGGGAAAAGGAGACAAGTACGATATCATTTCTCTCATTTACGGATATAATTGTGCTTTGCTAATGCTGCCAAGAAATTGTTGAGAGAAAATTAGAGAAATTCTACACTCGCGTTTGTAGATTTTGTTGAGTGAGTAGTTATAGAAACGAAATTATAACAAGAAAACCCAACCGCGGCTGCGCTAATGAGCGTCTCATCGAAGATCATATGGATTTCGACGTTGTTGAGTACTTGAGTAAATCACTAATTAAAGATTTAACAACCTAAACTTTCACTCTGTTGAACAAAATAATTACGAGAAGAAAAAAAAAGGTTGCAAAATTATTATTTCGTTGAAAACAAACGAAATAAAGTTGAGAGCGAAACGGAACGAACTGGAAAAAGCCTAATTAAAAGTAACAAATAAAAACAACCGCGCCTATTATCACCGGTTCGCAGAGCTTACGCAGCGCTTTTTCGCAGACTCGAACTGCAGAGGTTTCAAAATTATGCTAAATATAATACGAATAATGAATAAATTGAAATGTACCGTCAAGCTTCCGGCTTCCGGCTTCCTCGAGGCATCCACGGCCCGGGTGCGAATCAGCCGACAAAATTACATAAAATTCTACCTGCTCGTATAAAAAGAGGGAAATGAGATGTTATCGAAATTTATTATAACTTTTGAGAAAGAAGGTAAACGTGAAAGAAATCAACGACGATTGTTACTCGGTTAACTTGTTTGAAAAGTGTAATAAGAAAAGTATGATATACGATAATAAATTTTGCGAGTCGAGTTGGAGAAAAGAAAACGGTACGCGAGGCTCGGCTTAATATACGGTTCGTATTTTATCTCAATTAGGACAAGAATTTTAGGAGTACATATGTATTAAATCATCTCGGAAAAAATAGGAGAAAAAAATGTTCACATTTCACTCCTTCCGACGTTATTAAATTGTTATTATGCGCCTAATTGTATCTCGTGATAACGTAGCTTCGAAAAGCTACTACATAATTAAATTACATTTTCTACAGACTTTAATAACCATCTCTATCAATTATACGAAAACGAATCTCTAATTGAAATAAGATCAATACATCATAAATAAAAAAAATTATGTACCAAACTTTAATCGCCATAGAATTTAACGGTATGCAAATGATTAGACATTGAATAATTTTTCTTTGATAAACAAATGCAGTCGTTTGAATAACAAATTGGAGAAGAAGATTATGCGTGAGATAACAGAAGGAAACCACGTTGCCTAACCGAACCTAACCTCCAAAAATATCTTCCGGACGTTTTTCTACCATTCATTCATTCTTTTCGAGATAAATTACTAATTGTTGCTATTTAAGAATCTGCGATTCTTTTGTTTTTGTATCGAATACAAATACAAATTCATATCTTATTCGACTTATGAACAAATTTGACCTAAAGTTTCTGATATTCGCCACGAGTTGGCGCTGGGATGAAATTCTCATCCAGCAAACGAGAGGACAGACCGAGTGACGCTGTTCGAATTGCGTAACTGCGTAGAGGGTTGCGGTTGCATGAACATCCTTCCGCCGTCTATACCGAGGCGTAATTCAACGGTCGTGTTTTGAACGTGAAATGTTGAGTGAAGTAGAGGTTGCGGATGTATATATGTATATTAGATCGCTTCTGACGTAAATGAAAACTGACCAGTGCCGGGTGCCCCGTCGTTACGCCTTTCAGAAGGCTTTTCATTCACATTTTACATGCACACATACATACTACATACATTACGCATCTTTTTAACTTTATATGCCTCCTAAACCGACCTACATATTCAACGTTTATTCAGGTGATTCTAATCAATTCTGTTAATTTCCAATTCATTCGGGTGATTTTCTCATTAATTCAAGTGATTTGTCAGTTATTTCATGGACTATTGACATGTCAATTAAACGAGTTAAAAAAAGAGTAGGTATATAGTAAAAAGCTGTACGAATAAAAACTACAGTAAATTATACCGGCGTTTTCTATTCCTCGTGAACAATTACACCAATCTTGAATAAACTCACCAGTTTGTATTCGGGACGTCTCAAATGTACACATGCTACCATTGTAGTTATGTATCCCACCTCGCAATTTCTCTCAGAGCCCCGTCACGTACCTTGTAGATATTATATATGATATTCTGTAAATAAATAAATAAATATATATATATATATATATATACATATGTATACAAAATTACATTTGATTAGTCGTACGTATGGAACGATATCAGTGTAATTAAACACGTGATCGTACACGTATGTGCACAAGGGATACTATAACTTTTGTATAATTTCATTAAATATTTGCACGCGATGCAAGAACAGCAGCATCAGCGACGCTTTAATTAAAACTTGTATTTATTGTACGATATTGTTTAATTTATTTTTTTTGTTCTTACAGGTGACAAGATGGCCGCCATACAACGGCGCAAGACATCAGGAACGAAAAGTAACATTGAAAATTTATCCATCGTACTAATATTGATCGCGGTCTCAACCGTACTAGTCCGATAAATATAAATAATATATATATATATAGGTATATATATGAAATAAAATAAAATAAAACTAATATTAAATTACTATATTCATTCGTGAATATTTCATATTCGATTATTATCATCATTGTTACTATATTATTGTTATTATGCGTTATATTAATTCATATTCGTTGAATTTATTCGAACGGAAGAAGAAGAAGAAGAGGAGGGAAAAAAATTCACCCGCGTTTACAGAGAAAAGTGAAAAACAAAAATTTTTACACGGTTGTAAACTCGAATCATTACGTATACTCAAAGTCCTAACCTAACCCAGAGCAAACTAACAAACTAATATACCTTTGGGTAAACCGAATACAGCTGTAGAAATACTGTTCCACGAAACTAGTTACGCTTGGCTAATTAGAACAGTTGTGGATTAGTAAACGATCAAAAACTATATATACACAGGTATCCAGTATCCAGCGGTGGCTTAAAATTAGAAATTATTTTTCATCATTCATTTTTCTGCACTAAATAATCCAATTTGAACACACGAATCATATGGGCTTCGATTCGACGATGGTCACATTCTATCTTTTCCTGCCTCTGAGCTCTGTTCCGATAAGTTTTCATAATTAGGCACTCGACATTTACAAGAGTGGTAATTGACATACAGAAAAACTTTTGATGAGGAGTGTCGTTATATTCTCTATCGTGTATTATCTGTAGTTCATTATTTTAATTTGATAACATATATAATATTTTCGTCGACCTTTCAACTTTGAGAGTAGGAATGAATAAAGAGAAAGAAAAAAAAAACTTTGTCAGGGATTCGCCAAATAGGTTACACGCTACGCTGCGGAGAAATAAGAAAAGTAATGAACGAAAGTAAATATATACGATATAGAAGAAATGAAAGAAAGAAAAAAAAACTAACTTGGATTACGTCGCGGTGGAGGAAAATAAAAATAAAACAACACCGAGAAAATTTCCTTAAGAGAAATTTTCCTATAATTAAAAACGCTATGACAATACCGTATTTAATTAAAAGAATATTAACCCTGCACCCAAGTGTAATAAATTTGATACGGAATACACTATTGAGTGTATGAAATTTCTGTATCAAGTTTCACAGAAATGTATGTGAAGCAATTAACATATACTTTTTGTATATCAAAATTCAACTTTTTCAATATTTCAATATTCATTTTGAAAATTCAAAATCATTCAGAAATTTCATAGCCAAGATAACATTGAATTTTATATACAGAATGTTTTGAAAATTTGGCTGAATACTCATATGATATAAAAATTCATGATAATTTCATTCAAAACTGGGTTCCCGCTGCTACAATAATTGCCGAATCGGATCATAAAATATTGCAGAATTAACCAAAAAATTAAAATTCAACGCTTCTAATCGGATGGGCTATTGATAACTGACTGAAATACCTCTGTTACTGAAAACTAAGAAAATATGAAATTTCAAGATGTTTTATATTAATTTCGTTCAAATCGACAGGAATCGTAAATTTCCTTCCGGTTTCTATAAGAAATTTCGAGACATTTTTAACAGTGATAGGAAAGAAAAATGAATATACCACTTATTAAGATCCCATATACGTCCATCATCTATATTTGAAGCTTTAATTTTTGTGGTACTTTAAGATCTAATAAAAATAATAATGACGATGATAATAATAGTAATAATAAATGGAGGGGAAAAATTAGCTGTGTAAAGATAGGATTCTCGTATCAAAATCTATATACACAGCTATTCTATTTGATGATAATAAAAACAAGAGAAGAGAAAAAAAAACACAAACTTTCTTTTTTCCTCACCTTTATAACCAGCGTATAATTTCACATCATTATAAATATATTGATCAATAGCCCAAAAATAATCGCGACCGACGCGTGCGATCGTACCGCGATGATATAATAATCAATTTATATTAATTATACGACTCATTTAAATATCAACGTGAATGAATTGTGCGTCAGAATTATAATTATTTCGTCTACTGTATATAAATATCAAAGGTATATATCGATTAATACCATGTAATACATTCATTATATCGAAAGATTTCTGTATACCAATGATAAAAAACATTCCATTCCAATTGTATTCTTCCTCAAACTTATATTATATATTATATTATTCATCGATTGAAATAAATCAAATAATTAATTATCTCTCTATAAAATATGTACACTAGATATCCATCCATGGTTGATACACTTTTTTCATTAATCTTTCATCCAATTGACCGCGTTTATTTATTTTCGACAATAACAGGGTTTGAAAATCAATTCCTTTTTTTTTTTTGCTGATTTCAATATAATGATATGAAAGGATCTTTTATATCGATCAAACTAATTAAGCGTTTACTCAGCGTTAGCTTCGCTGCAGGTTCTTTTGATTCACAAAAAATCCAAAGCCTCTGGTATATCGGAATTGGTTCTATTGTTTCGCGCTAAAATAACGGGTAGAAACCGCGATCAATTAAACCCCCTTTGATTCGCTGACGTACGTTGGCTCGGGGCGATTGGTTCACCTGCATGCATGAAAACGCGAGAGCGATAAAATTGGAAAAAGTCAAAATCGAGTCGACGTAGCGTGACAAGAAAAAAAAAGGAGGAAATAAAAATTAAATAAAATAGGAGGGGGATAAATTGTTTACAGCAAAATCACAATCAGCACTAACCAACTCCAGGGGGGCAGTTTAAAATCAATAGGAAAACTTCCGCTGTATATATAGTAGATTGGGACAAAAGAATGAAACGAGCTGATTCGGGGCAGCCTTTGAACTTCAGATTCTTTTTTTGACCAGAAAAAAAAAATTGTTGTTCGATTTTGATTTACGGAAATTGAACGACAAATTTGTGGTATCAAAGAGACTCAAGAAAAAACTCTCAGATTCGTGATCAGTGACCCAAAGATGATTTCAGTTTGCTTTTGTCCGATGAAAAAATTAATTTTAAATATTGTTATGAGAAAGAAAAAGAAAAGTTTCGATTAAAATTACCCCCCTCAACGCTACCCCAACCCATGTCTGGCAATTTACATTCCTAATTGTTGGAATTAACGAAGGAAATGTGAATGCAGAAAAAAAGACAAATAAAAAACGAAAACACTATTTTCAAAAGTATGAATAGTTAACCTTATCGAATACGTTATAATTATTGTATTTAATCTATAATAATCATAACAACAATATTATCGTAGTCAAATATTATAATTAGAATTGCAAAATTATATCGTGTGAATATAATTTATTATCGATGTAAGGTACGGTTATAAACTGATTGAGAAGAAAAAAAGTAACGAAAATAAGGATTTGGTTCACAAAAACCTGATCCTATGAAGCCTGCGTTTGAAAAATATCGACGCTACCTAAAAGATTGTATATTATTGTATCAATTTAGGTGTAATAATCCCAATCATCGTCATTAATTCTCACTAATTAATTATAATTTTTTGTTATTCATTAAATATACATCATATTAAGAGGATATAATAATACATGTTGATGCGTCGATGAAGATGAAAAGTGTATAAAACGATGGACAAGGTGAAAAAAAGGAAGGATTTTTTTCGAAGGGAAATTGTAGGTGATTAGGAAATTGTAGAAAAGAACCAAAAATCCGGTTTAATTATTAAGAGTAAAATTGACTCTGATGGAAAAAATACACCGATACTATTTTGAGGCGACCGGATACAAAAGGTAGTATAACATGAATATAAGCGATAGTCAAAAGGTCGAGGCTTCAAATTGGGGTCAAATTCGTTAAATTAAAAGTTAAACGTTCTTCTTACCGAGGCCGAGGGTAAAAATTAAAAGTGAAGAAAGCGAAAACACAAAAAACAAGTTGAGGAAGGAGGGGGGTTGAAATAACCGTCGAAATATATACACGTATACTCGAGGATCTATATGATAGTCTCTACGCATGATGTAGCTTGCAAATGACCCGTAGAGAAAACTAAACCGCGCCTAATTATTACGTGTTGTATAATTATTATTTTTAACATAACACCGGGTACGTACTACGTAGTACCCCCAACCGTACGGTCTATACAACCCGATGATTAATGACGAAGAAAATAATCGTAAAACTTGAAAAAAAAAGAGGAAAAAAAAACAAGTCTATGTAAAAAGTAAAAGAGAAGAATAATTGATGTAGGTACACGCGAATCGCTGATTAATTACACAACACGCGTTACAGGAACCCTAGTTACACGGAAGAAGATAAGTATTGTTTCTTTTTTCGAGTATTAATAATGAAATTTAAAAAAAACTCAAGGGACCATTTTGCTAGAAAAAAAAACCCAGTTATTTGAATAAAAATTTCTCAAAGTCACAAAATATCCACTGCTGACGTAATTTGGATGACAACAAATGATAAAAATTGTTTCTTTGTAATCGAATATTGGATTAGAACCGGGGATGAGGAGAGAAAAGAAATTGTGTAAATACCGTGTAAAGTGTAGGTAAAGGCGAGATAATAAAGCAATAATTAGTATTTGGGTTTGATCATCCTCGTACGATATTAGTCGAGCAAAAAATAGTCCGAAGTGTTTCTTCGTGTTTGATGACCACTGAGTGTAGAATAAATGGTGTATCGTCTGCGAGCTACATCAAAAGGAACGATTATCCACGTAGATTGATTAATAATTCATTCATTCCAGGTCTGTTTTAATTGAAGAAATAAAAAAAAATATATATATATATATATCGCAATCAATCGCACGGGATCGACACGATTAACGATACTTATATTATTGTTAAAAAATGTTAGTTTTTATGTAAATTATTATATAATAAAATACTCGAGAATGAGAAGAAAGGAAAAGAAATGAAAAAGATGCGAACGCGGGTTAATATATTATAGAAAGCACATGAAATAAAAAAAAAATTCATTGAAATTAGAATAATTCATTGATTAATTGATTAATTAATTAATATTAAGAGAAAAAAATATTAATTTTTAGAGTTAAATTTAAGAATAAAGAAAAAAAACAAATAAACTTCGTCATCATTATTAATTATTATTTATGTAATTATAATTGAATAACTGTAATTAATTATTGTAAACTAATTAATAATACCATATACATACATAATATATAAATATATGAGAGATTATTATTATTATAATTATTATTATTATAAAATTAGATCCGTTTGATAGTAAATTAAGAATACCGTATGTATATTATATATATATTGATATAATTATAATAATTAATAATTATATTGTAATTTCAAATTTGATTCTATAAAAAAATAAAATAAAATGAAGAAACCAAAACTTGAAAAGACAAAAAAAACGATACATACTTGCAACTCGGAGGAAACGAAAAAAATTCGCAACTATATGTCTGCAATCATGTATATTATAGAAGGATTGATTCAATTCAATAAAAAAAAAGGTATGAAAAATAGTGAAAACAAAATGATTGAAAAGTTTGTTAAATTCTTCACCTAAACCCATTTTTTTTTTCAGCCATGATAAATAAATAAAAAATGTAAGAACGTTGGCATAAGAGGAAAACCAATTGAAGGAAAAGGAACAGGCTTTTGAAGGAGATATAATCAAAATATTCGTATCTCTCTGTGTTTATATATATATTTATGTATGTTTAATATACAATATACAATATAAAGTAAAACGTAACGTAGAATTGAATTTTTATTTTGTTTTATTATTCTCTACCGCGACAGGGTCTACTGTTTATAGCAGAGATAAAAAAAAATTGAGATAATTTATATCGTAGGTGGAATTGAATTTTTTACATATTATTATCATTATTATTTGCATCTTCGTGACAGTTAAAAAAAACTCGTACTTTCAATTATTATAGACACTCGAAATACACACGTTGTGCCAATTGACAAGTTGAAAGATAATTGATTATCTTTTATGAAAGTTGATTATCACTGTTACGACGAAGCCTTAATACAGAGCACAAAAAAAATAAAAATAAGAGAGTAAAATATTCTACTAATATAACTGTCTAGCTAGTTAGATTGGCACTGACGAAAAAACATTTTTTTTCACCGCTTTTTATCATTTACACACCGATAGTAATAATGAAGAGACTCGACGAGGGGCAATAATAACTCGATTTATCCGCTGAATTATTACTGTATGTTTTTGTTTCTTGGTACCCTTATTCGTAATAATGGAATCGGAGCATCTGGATCCGCCTAAGACAAGAAAGAAGCAGAATTCGTTAAAATTTGATATTATATTCGATATTGAAAATTGGAGATCATTAATCGCGTTTACTGTAATAAAAAAAAAGAAAGAATTATCAAGCATTGAATCACAGAGACGAATCTAAATTCTACAAGAAATCCCAAAAATATATAATTGAACGAATTCATGATTCGCGAAGATTCTTTTCATTCTAATTTTTAATTGAGGCATTTTTTCTTTCTTCTATGCCCGGAATTCAACTTCATTACAACACTCGAATTATAACAAGACTCTAAAATTCAAGACCCATTGCAGTTTTTTTTTCCTTCTTTATACTACAACGTTAGTTACCTGCTTAAGCTAGTGATAACAAAAAATATATTTTACATAACTATTATATTCATTATATTATAATAATTTCTTTGTATTTAATATGTTTTTTTTTTTTTTGTTTTCTTGTTTTTTGTATTGTTTATAGAATGTATGTATTTTAATTATCCGTTTTTTATATCGTTAATCCAACTGTATCTTGAGCTTTTCTTCCTCTCAGCGCGTCACTCCTCTCGCAAATTGGTCAAACACTTTTTGAGCAGTTCTGCGTGGGCCTGTAATTATTTATTTAATCAATATTCTACCACCTCAAGTATTTAACGATGTAAAACGAATTATCGCATACTTTGGCGTGTTTAATCTCAAGCTCTGTAAGCTCGATAAGATTCTTTCTGAACGCAGCGACTCGTCTGGTCTTGAAATCGGTCAGTTCTGAAATTAAAATATCGCAAATTTAGTCCGTTACTATCGAATATTCGACACTATTCGGTGTTTCGAATCCGAAAATTCGGTCTCACCTTCTTTTCCCTTCTCAGACATCTGCTCGAACTTTTCACACGCTTCGGTCTGAGCCTGTTCCGCCTGTTTCAAATAATAAGGTCATCAATTTTCGCTAATTAACTAAAAAATTTGTGAGCTATGACTCCAAAAATTTTTTATACCTTTTCTTTTTTCAAAGTTTTTCACTTTTAAATCAATTTTCTACCCATGAGTCACACAAAATCTTCCAGAGCGTCGAAAAAATAAAGTCAATCGAGGCGGTGAGGGGATTCGACTGATCGATGGACGTGAGATAAGAGTGACGTGGAATGAATGATTATTAGGAGAAAAATGGGTATATTTTTTGCACCAAATTTGCAAAAATTGGGGTACTTTTCGATCTACGAGTATCTAATTACGTATTATAAATTGTATTATGGTAAGAGACACACCTCTGCGACTTCCAGTGCCTTTCGAAGCAAGAAGAAAAATCAAAAAGATCATTTGCGACGTTAAATCAAACAATTTGATCATGCAACTGATTTTTAAAATAAAAGTCATACCGTTCTCAGAACGAAAACATGACGGTAATATTTTATCATAAGTCTGTGGTTCTAGTCGTGGGAAAATTGAATTTTACTAATGAAATATTGCATAAGAACAAAAAAATAAATGATCGTTAAACTGGCTGAAAAATTGTCTCGCTCTACTCACTGCGTGAACGTCTTTGTTCTTAGCGCGGGCTTTTTCAAGCGTACGATTAGCAGTTTCGTAAGCATGCAGAGCCTTCAGTCTTCGGAATAGAAGTCGTTTCGCAGCCGCCGTATCCCTCATGTAGTATCTGAGGGTATCGGACAGCTTGAGATCCTCGTCGGACGCGACCCTCCCTTCGACTTTCTGTAAATCGAAGAGTAATTGTTCAGCTATTGTCCTCGCGGCGCGAGAGGTTCTCCGTCTTACCCTCAGTTTTTCAAGGGTTTCAGAAATCTTGGTGAGAAACCTTTCCAGTTTTCCATTATCGGTTGTAGCCAGCTGGAGAAGATTGGTGGATATTTTTATGTAAGAATCAGCGACGTCCTTGTGTTTTGCCGTCTGTCTATCAGCTCTGGTCGTAGATTCTTTCAAATTATTATGATACTGTTGAAGGAACGTCATTTCGACCTCGAAGAAATCGTTGACGTCCTTCACGGTCGCGGAGAGATAATATTCGTCCGTTGTTTTCGAAAAGGATTTAACGAGCCCGCCGAACATCTCCATTTTATTTTTACCTGGAATAATCAGTCCAGAATTTCGATAAAAACGCTCGATGTCAAGTATTCTTTGAGGAAAGATCGTTTATCTCACCTCTGACGCAGAGATCCTGATCGTATTCGAGAAAAACTCTGAGATTGTGGTCATTTCGAAAGACCGGATGATGGGCGAGCCGAGTGAGAAACATTTCGTGCATCGCTACGGTCTTTTTGAAGGTCGCCAGGTACTCGCTGAAACACGATAAGCAAATTCTTTACGATTCTAAACATTTTTCTATCGGTGTTTGTGGATAAAAACAAGTTTTGAGAGTTTCTCATCCAATTCTTGACATCTTATGGAAGTTTTCTCTCGTATTCTACGTTTAGAACGCGTAAACTCACGCTTCCAGCTCCTGCTTCATCTTGGTGAACTCTTCCCTGGTCATGGTGCCCTCGCCTTCGCCAAGTTTCTGTAATTTTTCTCTCGAAGCATCAAAATCCGGCCTTGGAGGTACTGGCGGAATCTGTAAAGGCAATTAAATCAAAATACGTTGTAAAGAATGTAAATGGCAAAGGCAAACAACAAAGCAGATAAGAGTGACTAATTAATTACGCCTGATAAGAGTCCAGGGAAACAAATTATCACAAATTGTACAAAGTTCTGCGCACTGGAATGAAAAATGTTTCGAATTGAATTGAAAAAAGACTCACGATGTAGCCGGCGTACTCTTCGTTCTCTTCGAACCGATCGTGCAGCCATACGAACTCCTCGTGTTGCCTAACGACGAGAAATTCAGGCTTCTGGAACTCCGGCAGCGTTGTTTTAGTGTGAACCGTAAACTTGACCTTATCCTTTTCACTTAAGGCGTCGGATATATCGACTTGCAACGACTTGTCCGATAGATCGATCGTGTCGGCGTGCACCGTCTGCAAAACGAACCGAAGGCGATAACGGAGGAGGAAAAAATAGTCTAAATTTGAAAATCGACGAATTTCGACCAAAAATATTGTCTTTTTCTTACCTTCTTCGGAGGTGTACTGTTGAGTATTTCATTCGAGTCGCATATTCCGTCCTGAAACATTTTTCTTGTCTTTGATATATTGAAATTAGAAAAAAAATATACGATTATTGATCGATTTTCTCAGTTTATTTCGATCGATTTTCGTGTTCAGAAAGAAAAGAAACGAAACTTGGTCGATTGTTTTTTTATATTGTTCAAATTGTGAATGTGGGTGGAGATAAGACCGGTGAAAAATGATATGACTGATAACAGGTACCACCTACCATCATGGCTGCAGCGTCGCCTCTTGACACGACAAACAACACACACAACTGTCAAAAAAAAATAATATGTACAGAAGTTGAACCGCACAAACGGAGCTTGTGCGTCGACCGCGTAAAGAGGAGAGTATCCGAGCTTGTTAATAATCAATATACCGAACGACCGTTTATGCAGAAAACATTTTCTATATTTTTTAACCCTAACGATCAGCTGTACTATTTTTCTCTACAATTGCAAAGGCACAAATAGCGGCGCCTGACACCCCGGTAGTGTCGTGTCGACGTCGGCAGAAAGCTCGGATAACCGCGGTCTGTGTCGAGGCACATGGTTCGTGGCTGGATCGTCTTTTGTCCAACCACGGATAATGAGAAGACGCGACGGCGCGCGTGCGCCAATCTCAGAGACACGAGGCATCAAGTCCACGCGCTAAAGGCGACGTGTGATTTCAATGATAATTGATACGCAGCTTCGCTAAGCGGTTTATTTTCACGAGCCAAAGACGACCTCGTATCGTCATAACACGCTTTAGCTGCAGCGTTGAGCTATTCGATACGCAATTATCTGGCAGAATCCGGAAAACGAAATGCATGCGAGACTCACCGACCGCCAAAAACGCCTGTGGAGTGGCCGTCCACATCACACCCAGGCGTCGGGTGCTGCTCACGATCGGCGTGGTCCACCAAAAGCGTTGATTCTCAAAGATCTGCTTCGATTATACATATCTGCCGATTCACACACATCGAGAAACAAATTTTATTGGGAATCATCGTATATAATCATTTTCTCACATTTTTTTAAATTCGAAATACAAAATAATAATACTAAAAAAAATCTTCCACTGAAATTTCGGTAAGGTACCATTTACGCGCTTTGTCATACACATGAATTTGTTAATCGTTGGCATCGTTCATCGTTGTATGAAATTATAACGCGATACATGATATGGAAGAAAGTATATTAAAATATTAAGATATTATTACCACTCTTACCGACACAAGAAATACGTTATAAATCGCACTGATTCTATAAGAAACAAAACAACCACGCGACGCGAACGTCTTTTGTCACTCGACTAGCCGAGACCGTCACTTGTTTCTCTTCC